>JAUMHH010161337.1:0-17562 GCA_032359455.1 Chlamys rubida | reverse complement strand
TGTTACACGCTAATCTCACGTCAATCATCACCTTATGGCAACATATATTGGTGTATATCATTAAATCAAATCATAAAAGGCTCCAACGGAGCTGTAAATACCACAGAAATTAAATTAATAGTAAACGCTTGAAGATATTATAGTGTTGATCCTCAAAGCAGAATAGGTCAGCATCGTGATACACAGAATATTTGTGAGGTATTGCATTATTTGCTGCAATGCCCCTCTTCCGTCTTTGCGTATTGCAGAGTTATCTTCTCCCTGGGAGCAGGTATTGATTGTTACGTCATTAGTTTGTGTGAGAAAATTACATCGTTTTCTCAAAAAATGATGACGTTACTCTCACAAACTAATGACGTAACAAGCAAACTGCCATTTTCGCATCACCATGGCAACCGCACGAGTCATTTAAATGCTGATTATATTGTACATCACTGGAGAGTCGGTGCAAGGACGTAAAGGAACGATGGACGACTGGATTAGGTTGACTAACACAGTGTTTGCTAACTACACGAAGGAGATATATCTTGTGTACAACTTCACAGACGTGTTAATGGTAGACACATCAATGATGTTGTTATCAATTCTTGACTTTGATGAATTGGCGGGAATCATAACAGTGAACGCCGTGCTTGTCGTAAAATGGACAGACTATCGCTTGAAATGGGATCCAAATGATTACGGTGGCATAGAAAATATATTTGTTAATGCCTCGAACGTATGGAAACCATCTATATACGTGCAGACCATCTAGATAACACATCAGTGTCTGAGTTCATACATTTAGAATCTCCAAATAATGGCGTTGTCTTCTCAATTCACATAACGAGGAAGTCATGTTTTTCATCATCTCCCTAATAATCCCGGTTCTCATCCTGTGTTTCCCGAACCCAAGGTGTCGGACAACATGGCGGGGATGACGTACTTACTGCTCTTTGCTTTGATATACAGTGGACTACTTATACTGCTTACAATATTTACACTACGTTGTGAAGCTGTTTCTGACGTATGCAAATTTCCGAAATGACTGCGAAAACTGACTCGCTTTATTCATAAACTTGGGATCAACCAACAAGAAGCAGATTAATACCAATGAAACAAGAGAAGAATATCTGGATAAGAAAGAAAGTGAGAATAACGAAACGGATGACGTGTTTGGTTGTGTGCACAACAAGGATGACGTCACAAAATTGATTGACACGTCACTGTTTATGATATCGTTTGGTCCAATGCTTGTAGGTACTCTTTGGTTTCTGGTATACTGTTATATTTAAAAGAGCAGAGGAAAGCAAATACTGGTGTTTGCGTACTTTGCCTAGGATGTCTCTCTGTGTTTATAAGGTACAAATAGACTCATTTAGTAATATATATCTCAGTTCTAATTTACTGAAATTGAATAGCTTCTTGATGTAATTAATTTAACGTTTAATAGTATACTTATGTGAACATGTTACAACTATAAAAAAAGGCTTACATATGCTGTATCCAATTTGTTTTAAACAAAATTATTTTCGTTAATGCAGCTAGAAAAAGTTTCCAAAATCAGAATATTATTTTGCATTTATTTGTAAGTTATTGCTAGTTACATTTATTAAGAAGCAAATCAACATATTTCATATATAATTTTATTTCATTTATTAGCGTTTGCGTTAAGACAGAAGGCTATCATATGTATCACGTGATTGATTGATGCATTATATTCATTAGAACATTTACTCTATCTTTCCATTTTAAACCGTTAAAGTCTTATATCAACTTTCATCTGCAGTGTTAGTTGCCGTGTACCAGCAGTGTCTACTATTTTATAACGACAGTGTAGAATACCATACCCACCTTCTTTGAAATTCAATGGTTCTACATTTGATATAACATATTATTGTTGACACTATGCATTTCAAAAGACAAAAGCAAAGGCTCATTTCTATCGTTTTGGTTCCAAACATAAAAGAAGGTTTACAGACAGTAGTTATAATAATAATAATTCGAGGTTCTTATATACCGCTTTAGCACACCCTAGTTCGTAGGTCGTCTTAAAGCGGTTCACAAATTATTATCCGTGGTTATAGGGCCTTTGCAACCAGCCAATATCTTTCTCAACTCCCTGGGGAGCATGTACAACCAGCGCTGCCATTTCGGGGCTCACAGCTAGCATTCTACAATTCTAGCACTGCCCAACCACGTTCTCATTTACAGCCGAGTAGACTGGAACAAGCGGAGTAAAGATACAACACAGTGCCGTGACTCGAACCATTCGGTCACGAGCCCGGCGTCCTACCACTAGACTACCGTGTCTCCTTTATGATGTCATCTCAATTGCAATGTCACAATTATCTCTGCTAAATGCAGCACTTTCCTCCGTACAACTTTTCTGATGTTCCACCCTGTTTCATCATTGAAACATTATTTAGCATCTCATATAGCAATAAAAAACTAATACTTTAGTGATTATGTGGTTATATAAACCCGAGAAAGTGATATTGACCTCAACTTTGTTTTGGGTTAATATCACTTTCTCAGGTCCATATAACCACATATTCACCTCAACAAAAGTCCAAACTATATTGGCATCACAGGTGTCTAAAATGACCTATAGAATATTCCCCTACATTGAGGGTGTGACAAACGAAATCTTCAATCGGATGGGTGATTTATTTGGCTGTCCAACCCGAGGCTCCGTCGAGGGTTAGATTACCAGATAATCACCCCGAAAGTTTGAGATATTCTGTTTCACCCTCAAGGTAGGGGAAGATTATTTTTCTCCCACCCTATTATTTCAGTCACAACTCAACCGACAGTAATCATATTCATAATGAAACCATATTTTGTGCGTGGATGTTCAACATTCACCTTTGGCAAAGGTGAATGAAATCAAAACTGCCATTCACTTTTATATTACATCACATTTAATGCATGCTTATCTGCACAAGGTTATCTCCCACTAGGGGGTGACAAGCTGATCTCTATCAGCTAAATCGGGAGACATACCTGTGAAGGATGGGAGAAAACATCACGATTTTTTATTAATAAACCAAGAAAAAGTGATAATTATCTATTACAGAGAAAACGAATTTCTTGAGAAACAGCAACTGACCTTGTAACAACCGCGTAAGTTTGGAATCCCTGTACGGAATATGATTACGCTTGCTTGCTTCCTCCCCGAGAGCGCTGATGACATTACCGAGGGCCAACAGACCGCGGTTGATGTTAATGCCTTCCTTGAACCTCTCCCCTTCTGCCTGGGTCCTCTTGGCTCGTTCTGAACCAGCCAAGTCAACCAAATAAAACTTTGACTTGCAGAAGTCATCCCTGTCAACACAAGTCATATCAAACTGTTAACAATTATGGAAAAAAATTGATGGTTTACAATATATACTTTAAAACGTATCTAAATTCATCCTTTTCTCTCTATTTTCTTTCCAAAGAATGTTGTATTTTTTCAGGGGTGGAATTAACTGCTGGTCCGCTGGCCCATGGTCAGTGGTTTTCTGGGCGAACCAGCGGATTTTTCAACAAGCTATCCCGCCGGGCCAGTAGATATTTTTCGAATTTATCTAAAATTTCACAACACATTTTAAAAGCTTTGTTTTAAGCCCAGAATGCACCACAGAGCTTCTAAATTTCAATATTTTCTGCGGGCATGCCTCATACCGTTAAACGGTACTATTGAGCCCCAAAAGCACATACTCCTCGTTTTCTGGACCAGTGCATCTCAAACAGGACCAGTGAATTTTTTTTGTTCAACCTTTGGGCCAGTAACCCTTTTTTTAAATTCCACCCCTAAGAATCTGTAAGAAAATAAGGAAATGTAATTTTATGAAAAGTTATCTAAAGAAGAGCAAAATTGTTCAGTCTTTCTTCGCCCTAAAACAAAATATTGGATTAAATACGAGCAAAAAATCTTATATGTATCATTATCAGTACCAATAAATTTACGTTGGCAAATTAAAATCAGAGCAAACTCGTTTTAAATGGTCATGTTGCAAAACATTTATGATGTGAACCTTGTGGTAAAACTGCACTAGGGCAACCATCACCCCCCCACCAAGTTCACACAATGAAAGTTTCCATTTTCCTATTTAATGCAAAAGTAAAACTGCGTAAAACTTTGCCAAATCCTTACATGTCATCACGCTTCTTCTGTTCAATGGTGACGGTGAAGATGGCGTGCGATCGACTAGATGTGTTGTTCATGGCCGTAGAGCCGGTCGTCCTGCTTTCGGAACCTCGGGTCAAACACTGCATGGTCTCTTTGTAGGATTTCACCACCACCTCCTGTAGTCCTGGCAGCTAGACAAAAGTAGAGATACATTCTAACAGTGACATATACCCTAGGGAGTATCCAGCTAGACAAAAGTAGAGATACATTCTAACAGTGAAATATACCCTAGGGAGTATCCAGCTAGACAAAAGTAGAGATACATTCTAACAGTGACATATACCCTAGGGAGTATCCAGCAAACATTTATATTAATGATAACACTTTCATATATATACATGTGTCATCTTACTTTTTAAAGTCTATAGTTTGCCAAAGCAGAATGGTTATGTATCACAACTAGTATTAAAAGTGTCTATGTGGGATGTTTGACAAGTTTCTGTGACTAGTGCGATACGTCCCGAAATTTAGCAGGATTTCAGCTGCATCAACAATTTTAATGTAACAGGATTTTGCTAAGGGACAGATGGTAAGGTAGTTCAGCTGCCTTGGGAGTCGAAGGAGGAGAAGAGAGTTGGGTTGGGAAATTGAGTTAAGGTCCGGAGTCTTGAGGAAGGAGGTTGAGTTAGGGAGACCCGAGTCGAGAGGTCTAGAGATATAAAATAGGGTTAGAAAGTTAGAGTTAAAGTGAGAATTAGGAAGTTAGTGATAATAGTAGTTTTAGCTGTAGTTTGTAGATCTGTGTAGTTTTACAGTTTTTAGTTGGAGATAAGTTTGGAGTGGAGAGATTGTTTTATGACGGATTAAAATACTTGTGTTGTAAATATAGTGTAAAATTGAGAACAGAAAGCATCAATAATACAAAAGAGAATGTAACACTGGTGACCATCAGTGAAGTTTGCTCAACACAAAAACTAGGAATGGAGGGATTTTTTTATTTGCGTATTTATTTTACATGAATAAAAAATTATATATTTAGTGCCATTCATAAATCATTAAAACAATAACATATTCTTTATAACATTCACGGAGGTAATCAGGAGATTTTCTTCACCAAAATAAAAAGTTTTTCCTACCTACCTACCCTATTATTATTTTTTGGAGCCGAAACAGGAAAAAACACATATTTGTATTTGGCCTAAGTGTTATAAAGTTTCATACCTTGATTCCCCCCTCAGTGTCTTCTCTGATAGACAGGGGCTCCCTCCGGTTTGGGGGACGCAGCAGATCATTGATGTCTTCATTGTGTATCTAAGGACAAGTGAATCAAATAATACAAAGTTCAATCCAATATTTAATCAGCTGATAACATTACTAGATACTATAAATATGTCTACTGGTATTTATATTATAGTAATACTGATAAATTTACCCTACATATCAATTCCGACTGCTCCATTCAGAATGTTAGTTTTTGTTTACTTATAGTTGTGAAGATTTTTTGTTCAATCTTACCTCTATGTAGGAGACTTTTGTTACGAAATCATAATCAGGTCTTGCTTGCATTCCTTCAAATAATTCATTTAATACACGTGGAATGATGCCCATGGCCGTTTCTTCTTCCTTTAGAGATTCTTCGTAACACCCTCCCATGGAGAAGGTCTTGCCACTGCCTGTCTGGCCGTACGCTACCACTGTGGCATTGTATCCTGTTAGATAGACAAAATCATTTAATTGAACTACTATAATATATATTTTCAGTTTATGTGGAACATCTGTAACCCTCTTTGCACCCCAGGAATATGTCATGAAAAAGTTGAAGGCATGCGCTTAGCTATTTGATTGGTTTGTTTCAGGTAAAAAAAATGACCAATAATATGTATACCTGTTCTGAAAATATTACAGAGGAACATCTTCAAAGCCAGTCAATTTACTGTTAAAATTTACTGTTATGTACCATGTACATACTTAGCCTTCAATTTTTCAGGCCATATTCCAGCTGAGGTGCTAGAGAACTTGAGAGATTGTAACCTCTGAAATTTTGAGGATGCTGTATTTTAAACCTGTTCACTCTTGTTCTAATAAATCTAAATGTTGAAAGTATTGAAGAGGTTAACAATGAGACCACCTAATCGGTGACTTATGTTAACATTTATTTTGACATGAATTCCAATGTAGCAGGGAGAATATGGGTTGTCCCGGTTCCACTGGAATTCATTGATGAGCAGCTAATAGCGGAGACTCTGTATACTACATGTATCCACTGTGGTAATCATCTGAATTGCATCGGTTGTTAAACTTATAAGGGACTTTGCAATTGTGTCTCCAACCCCCCCTTGTGTGATTTCTTTTGACAGTTTTGAAAAATATATATACATATCTTTATATAAAAGAACGAGTTTCAAAGTAATTTGATGAGTACACATTTGAAGGCCTAGGCAAATCTTTAATTTTTTACTGAACAACAAAATCACTCATAGAATTCTTTATCAAAGCCCAAGTTGGACAACAGAATAAGGCCAAATCAAAAAAGCTGTTGTGTCCAGTTACCTTAGGCTTACCTACCATAATTTTTTGTGCACTTTTAAACTTTTGGGTGCAATATTATCATGGAAATGCTGTTAAAATCAAGATCACTCTCCTATATAAACCTTACATTTTTTTTTTAAAAAATAAGATATAATTACCTACCTACCTACTTTTTTTTTTTGCCTAACAAAAGTTCTTATTTTTGACTAACTATACAAACCTTTAAAAATATGTTTAATAAGAGGGTGGACCGACATTTCATACACCTCTGATTGACTGTTACAGGGACTAAATACATAGTCATAGGTGAATGCCTTCATCTTTCCAAGGATGATCTGTGGTTCATCCTTTGTAAATTGGACACACTTTTGACAACCCTCATTTTCCTCTTTTTGTATAAGTGGCCGACAGCGTACTGCCACACGAACAGGAATGACCTTGTCCGACATCCTGCTGTGAAACAGAAAAGATGAAAGCATAACTTTTTAATAACAGTCATTTGAGTCACTGACTCACAGCCAGAAAAATAAAATAACGAGTCCAGAGCACACATTTTCACTTTGCAGAAAGCACTGAAGTAAGCATAATAAGTGATTTTTACAGATTCATTTTTTACTAAATTAATATATTCTAAAATGAAGTATGCTGCTATGCAAATTATTTCATTCACATCATTCCCCATTTCAGTAATAAATTGTTACTGAAATGGGTAACTGTTACCTAAATGCAGGATTATTACCCATACATGCGCCGTTGTGCCCAACAAGTTGTAGCTATTTGTGGGCGCGAGTGTTTGGCAAATGTCTGATTATGGAAAATAGAAGTAAGCATGAAGGTTTTGACGACAGAGAATATAACTCGAACATGAATATCTGCAATATCCAACCGGCATTAAAATATTATTGACGATAACTGGCCTGGTAGAGCTACACCTCAACAACTGGCCTCAAGGCTCAATCCTCGTGAGGAATGCTAGTCGTTTTGGTAACAAGTTAATATTTTATTTTAACAATGTTTAAAGCATTTTTTTGCTATATATTGAAGTTAAATTTCATGAAAGTGAAAACGTTAAATAGAATATGTTTTAGATATGTGAATCAATTGATCAAATCCAGCAATATATTTTGAACGACGTTTTCATGTTGTGTATTTGTGTCTGTAAATATTGCATATACATGTATTTACTTCATGCAGAGACGTATATATTACAGAGATTTGTAATATATATATGTCTCTGCTTCATGTTTTATCAAAATCATGTATTTTGTAAATTTGACTTTACCCAAATAACTAAATAAAATACATTTGTCAACTACGTCTAACCGGTATACATGAACATTGATATCTATGATTTGATCGAACAAGAACGTTGCTTTGAAGAACTTTGGAACCTCGGCCTCTGGAATATGTGATATATTATCGCGATCGCACCCCACTAGATATCGCTACAGAAATTGAAAAATCCCGAAACGACTTTGACATGTCCCGAAACGACTTTCGTCTTGTTACCGAAACGACCTGACACCCTCGTGAGCCCCTAAAATTGGTTTATGCATTGTCGGAACATTACTTGATTTGTGTTGTGGATCGTCATAAAAGGTTTTATTTTCAGATTGCAAGGAGAAATAAAGTAGGTTACATGTAAATGGAAACAGTCTATTTCGGGCCTGTCTATTTGGCAGACAGTGACAACTGACTATGCTGTTGCACAAATGCACATTCGGACCACAGTGGCACGGTTCAAATTATCAATTTATATCTGAGGCCTCCTTGTTTACCATGCATAATGGTAAACAAGGAGGCATCAGATATAAATTGAACCGTGCCCCAGTGTTCGGACCATACTTTCGGTGTTTTCTACACGCAATATCAAGTCTGTTATGAATTTGCATTGTGATTTTCCACGATCTCGAGTAAAATGCCACGTTTAACTGTTATAACAACACAAAACAAATTCAGTGATCACAAAAAGATGTAGGTACAGTAGAAACGAGACTGCACGGCATTAATATAATTCACGAATTAAGTTAGGCTAAATCATCTGTGTGTCTCACCAGCTAGTTCCCTTGTATTTTCCCTTGTATTTTGAACATGCCGCAAAAAATCCACCAATCGTAGTCGAGCTTTCATATTAGGTTGGGCGGGATCGAGGCAAATAGAAGGAGTTCCTTCCCCTCGGTCGTTAATGATTTAAAGGTTGCACAACACTAAATGAGATTGACTCGAGACGTGCTTCTATTTATATTGTCATTATTTCACAAACATTAAATGAAAATAACATACCATATATTAATATTCATAGCATTTATTTATTTGTTTATCAATCCGTTTTCTCAATAAGAATTAAAGACTGTAACATTTTTTTCGTGATTAAAATAGTTTTCCATCGAATTTACCTTAAGTACCTCGCTCTGCGATATTCATAATTGATTGTTTTCTCTTGTATCATTGTTTGACAGAGAACGTAACAAACACACACACACACACACACACACACGCATCATACAGCTATTTCGTTCTAATGAAACACATTCTAATTTTAAAGTGTTGATCTTATAATGGCCATACCCATATGATAAAATAAGAAAAGGTTACAGAAAAACCTTTAACCCCTCACGAAATACATTGCCTGCCTCTGACACTTCCAATTTTCTAAACAGTATATATCACACCAGGGACGTACATGTTTAATACGTCTGATCACACATATAAATGTATAATTAAAAAAAAAAAACATTCCCCTTTCTCGCTCGTTTTCATTTTTTTTGCTGTTTATGTGTGTTTTGTTTGTTTGTATTTATAATTACGAAATAACATATTTCCTTTTGATTTGATATTTCAATGCTTTAAAGTTATATTGCACAACCCCTGTTTAAGATTCCAGATCCGGCCCTGATAAAGCAAATTTTGTAAATTGACAGAATACACACTAATATAAATAAATTAAGAAAACAAGGCGGTTTAATTGATGACCAGGGGAAACAACTAATGAAGACGTATTGTTAAATTTGTCAAGGTACCATTTATTACCCAATACACACGAGCAGGAAACATATATTTCTATTAGTAAATGTCGATATAATGCCCCTCGTTTGAAGGTTGTTTTCTCGTTTTATTTAAGAATTCCCTTTTACGCTTCTCCGGCGGAAAAATTAATATGCGATTTTTAAGATTTATATCTGTCTCAGTATCATTTTCAAGAGGGTAAATCGGACGAAATTGAGACATTCTACATTAAATCATGTTTTTTATTGCATTTTATATCAGCATACATACTTTCTGTTTCTGAAGACACATTCAGTATGCCAGTGTAAGCAGTGTTTTTTATAATATATATATTTTTATATATTGATAAATATTTTTATATATTGGTATATATTTTTATATATTGATAAATATTTTTATATATTGATATATATTTTTTAATTTGGTAGATTCGCCTGCGTACCAGCGTCTAGGCAGCTACTCGCCTGGGGTTTACTGTACATTTATAACTTATTTGTTGAACTAAATATTTTCTACTTTTCACTGTTTCTATCAAACGAGTTCGCATTAATTATATTAAAACGAAATGAAATAACGTTTATACTTATAATATAATTCTAAATTTATATTTTCACTCATAATATATTACCATATGAAGAGCTATTGTGGACATCCCGCGACGCACATGCGGGTGTTCACCCCTCCAGGTGAACGAACTTTTTTACTTGAAGCGGTATTTCAGAATAATTTCCCGACTAACCTAAGATCGAAGCTAATACGTTTCATGTAAATATTGATAAATGACAAAGTAGACAAAGGTCGATTCGATTGCAAAATGTTTAAGTTAAAGTTCAAGTAAATGATAATTGATCATGCCGAGAGCTCTGTATCCGTGTTAGCAATATCGACAGCGATACATCAAAATAGTTCAAAAACACTATATTTCCTGGAAATACAAAGAAATCGTCTGGCACAGATGTTACGATGCGTGGATACAAGATATGGATTATTTAAAGAACGTGGGTTTAAGGTCAATCTCTTTGCAAGGTACTTGCATCAGGAATATGAAAGTTGATATCTGTATCCATTCCAATGTTCAATAACGATATCAGGCGTTGGCAAGACACAGTTTCCACTAGGGACGATATAAAGTTTATTTTATACTAAGAAGGCCGTGCTCAGAGTTTCCCCCTGAACATGAAGATCAATAATGAAGGAAACCACCCAGAGCTATACTTACATAATTCATGTATTAAATGGGAAATATATAAATTTTGAAAGTATAAAAAAAGTTTGATTTGAATTTCAAATACTCATTCTATACTCTACGTTGCACGGACACAAGGGATGGAAATATTGCAAAGTGTTTTAAATGTCGGCCTAGGGGAGGGGGATTATTTTTACCGCCGACTGGAGTGAGGCAAAGTTTTTCCCCTTTGATATACTTATTTAAGTTAAAATATCTTTGAAATCTAAAGGCATATATTACAGACGTATTCTAGTTGTTCTTTTTAATTTACCGTCTGTAATCAATAATAAAGTGATTTGTCATATGTATCTAACTTAAACACATTAATTAGCACTGTCCTATTTTATTTGTTTTCCGCTATGATGTTTCTTTTCATGTTTTTCATACCAATCTGCTTTAATTGCGTTTGAAACACTTCATAAATAAATAAATTAAAAATCATTCATACATATGCATGCGTAAATCAATTTCCTCCTATGCATAAATCAATCATCGTAAAATGGATACATAAAGTCTGCATACATGCCATAATCTAATTCCGGCGACCACAGACAGTATAATTTTGTACACAGATAACAAACTACATGTATTTCCTGGAACTTAAATTCGTTATCGGTTTTATATTGTCACAGCACAAAGGTCAAAGGTCAAGCTAGAGAGTCAGCGTGAAATGTATAGAAACAGAGTAACTGCGCCCAACGTTGCTGAAATTGTGAGCGCCTCTCAGGGTTATACCAGTAACCACACCGCCGAAAAAGCTAGGTTTCAAGTAAGGCAGTATATCCCTATCTAATTCCATGGCTATGTACACTATTCCCCCCTCCGAGAAGTCTCGTCCTGAGACTTGGCCTGAGGAATCCCGTAGGTCCTCCTTGTGTACCAATGCATCTTCCTTAACCACGGTAACTGTCATTACAAATTGTATGTACCACAGAGTCACGACGCCGCCACAGCTCGCCGGCGAGCAGCCATTCAGCCACTGACCACGATCGACTTTGCTAAACCAGTGAACGCATCTCAGGGTTATACAACATCGCTGAAAAAACTGGATTGTTGATAACCTAGTATTCTTGTCGCTTACTTCTTGTTTTTGTTTTACAGTAGAAAACCAAACGTAGGTAATGCAACAGAGTCATATGTCTACTGAGCCAGTATTCATGAAACCGATATGATACTCAAGAATTGGTTCTGTGCTCAAACCAACTTCGTTTACACACTTTAATTATGTGACATATGTAAGAAGTCAAGTGTAAACATTGACAATAATATTTAGATTTAAGTCTGTCCGAAATTCTTCCATTTCAGAAATGTGATTTTATAATAAATGTATCACCGGAGCAAGACATTGGGCTAGAATACAAAATCTGAATTTGATCATGAGAACGAATTCATGAATATGGAAAGAGATAGAAAAGCATCATGCGAAGGATAGCATAAGAGTACAGAAATCATGCATTGACCCTAATACGCCGGTTGTCAAGGGAGATGGTTGTCAAGAGAGACAAATCCGGGAACGGATTGCACAACAGAATGGTAACATGTAACAGGCTCAAAGAGAGACACCGTAAAACATAGCAATAGAGCAGGTCATACGACGACGAGTGCCAAGGTAGACTTTGTGGAAGAAAAAGCTCAGACTGAGTAAAGGGGAAACTTCGATAAAGATTTAAGATCGAAGCAAGCAGACACAGGTCAATGTAATCTCCATGGAAACTTAGTAGAAGGCTCAGAATATAATCTCGATTCCAGATTGTTCAGAACATTTCGTCACATTTTACAATGGAATAGCACGGCCGTCAAAAGCGAATAAGAGGAGGAGAAGACAACTCACAAAGAGTTTATTATGTAACGTCACAATCGCAAGTGTTCACTAAGCAACGCCGTGCTATGCAACGCGACACAACTTCCTTGCTCTATGACAATGGCGACAGACAAAGAAAACGGCGAGGCGAAAGTCATGTATGACAGCGAGCTATCTTTGGAGGACCCGTACAAGGCTCATATTATATACAGTGATGAAGAACTCGCCTCCTCGGACGAATCAGAGGATTTCACTTGCTCAGACGAATCCACGGTTGATTCCTTGGAGGCTCTGGAGGCCGTTCAACTTCCGGTTTTGTCAGTGTCCCAGCGATTTGGTCATTTGATCACGGGTCAACTGTCGAAACTCAGACAAGACGTTGAATTCTCTTTCCCGGCGCACAAGGTATTGAGGGACGACGAAACTCAGACAGACTCGGTGGAACACACTTCGGCCTCTACCAACAGCGAAAATGAAGTCGTCGACCTGACAGACGTTCTTCAAATGCAGTCGACCATCCGCACATTTACCGATATTTTAACATCAGTGGTGCAGTTATCGAAAATTGTGTCGTCGGCAAGAGATGCTACACAACATATCGTAGCGAACAGAGATTTATTGGAAGGTAACTATATACCGTGACCTCAAGGTCCCAAACTCTAACAAAAAAAAAGTCCAACATGCACTCCTTTCCTCATATTAAAATGAAATAAACCCGTTACCAATTCAGAAAATAGTTTGTAAAAGAATGTGCAAGAATTCACATTAAAAATTGTAAACAGCGAACTATTTGCCATGTTTTAATGATATGTGTTTTATGTATTTTTGTCTTTGTAGAAGTTCGCGCCAAATTTGATGCATTAGAAAAAGATATTGGCGATCAAATCGGACGCAATGTGAGCAAAACAAAACAGACAGAAGTCGACTGCAGGGATCAGAGAACAGAAATGAGCTCCATGAATCAACGGACAGAAGTCGACTCCTCGGACCAGCGGACAGACGCCTGCTTTGGGGATCGACAAGTAAGTTAGAGAAATAGAAGGGTTATCATACACCTAAAGCACGAGAGTCATGATAATTAAACTGAGCTGATATACGAAACCATACAGACCTTTAATACGACGAGTTTTTAACCCTTTCACTACTGTAGACCATAATGGACTCGTCCAGATCAATGCATGGCAGAGTCTACTAAAGTTACATAGGGTTGAAAGGGTTAAGGGAGGCAATTTTGTGTTACGTCTTTAGCACATTTTTTCGTGATGAATATATTTTAACTCTTTACCCACAATAGGTTTTTAACAATCAGGCAAACCATATTATTTAAATGAATCGATAGAGTATACATGTGGAGTTTGTAATGTTTACATCTACCATAACGGTACATTGTCTCGTTCATTGAGTCATGATCATAGCACAGGGGCTTGTATAGACTTATTTCTTGCTAATTTTATCATATAAGTCTATACAAGCCCCTGTGGGCATAGGGAGCCTTACCGGTGTAGGTGTACTTACTGTACTTGTCATGGTGGCGATAATTGTAGGATACGACGGATTTCTCTCTTTAAAGACCTATTTGTTATGGAAATGCATATTGTTATTTTCATTAGAATACTCCACAGTACTCAAACATCTTTTCCTGTAAAAATTATTAAACAAATACATAGATAAAAGAAAATATAATATAAAATCAAATAAAAGATAAATAACAACAAAAAATAGTGAAAGCATTACTTCAAGACGCTTCTTAAATCTAAAACCGACCCTTAATATTGTCAGGATATTCTACATATCTCGTGGAATGATTTAATTGAGAATAAATGGTTTTGCGAAAAATGCGGGGAAATGCGGAAACTGGGATTATTGCGCTAACAATAGTATTGTGTATTTTGCTACTTACAGCTGAGCTCTACAACGTCGATTTGCCGACTTTCGGGGCTACTTCAGCAGGCCCGGGACTCGGAAGGTTTGTCCCGGGACACGGAGAAGAGACAAGGACAGGGACTCTTGGTCGGGGATATGATGAACATTCTGTCTGTTGTTCGGGAAATGATCAATGACATTACCTATCAAATGTAAGTGACAGACTATTCTTACGTAAGCTTTTCCATGCTAAAATGACAGATGGATATTTAAAACGCAAAGTATCTATTTCATATATTTTTTTGCGTTCGATCGCCGATTGCGAATTTGAAATATGTCAAAATATTATTAGAGATATTTCAAGATATTTCACGGATAACTAGAATTATTTTGGGGTTTATTTCGTATATAAACTGTATGCACTTAGCATACATTGCAGTTTTGTTGGTATATAAAGTATAACTCAAATCCCTTCAATTAAAAACAAAATATATATATATATAAAAAAAATCCTGGTAATTCCTTAAAATTGAATTGAAAAAAAAGACAACACTTTTCTGTTCAAAATTTAAAGAATGTTTCTTTCATTGCTGATAAAAACTTTTTTTCCCAAAAAATATAATAGTGCGCTGTACTTTTATCAACAAATCTGAAGTCATCACTGGTTTGTTTGTCTGCTTTTTGGAGGATAGCCCAAATTCAATTATGTACAATTTAATGACGTACCATGAGTCCTTCACGTTACGTCATTTCCCCCATCGGAAACTACATGTATGTTAATTTGTTATTTTTAATTATTTTTTATGTTGACTCCCACTTTTGATAAAAAATTACATCCTGTAAGTGAATTATAAATTGTTTTGGGTGTTGATATTCATTTAATTATCTGTGGCTCTGTTTTTGAGAGATAACCTTTCTTCTCCACAAAACGTTACAGTTGACGTCATATCCATAGGTCACAATGTCAACAATTTACAGTTGAAATAACTCGTCATAACTACAAATCTTAGTAAGGGATTATTATATAAATATAATCAAGAGAAGCACGGCGTAATCCTCTATAAGTGTGCAACATGAATTTCATCAAAATCCGACGAATAACGATGTCGATAATTTGATTGAAATAAGTCTATTAACTTAGAATGGATAGCACCTCACTGTATTTATCTCCGTCTGCTCATATCGCGATTTCAAGTGCTAGCAAACCAGTCGTTTAAAATGCAGTATTGAAACTTAGTATTCACGAAAATTACTGCAATTCGCGTTTTTTGTCGTGTATTTTATTTTAGCAGTTCAATGGCTGAAACAAGGGAACCCCAGATTCAGGTTTACATAAACTTGCTGACCCCCAACATTTTTGTAAAAGTAAAACAATGGAAATAACTACCCTCGAGTAAGCTCTGGCGGCTCTGGACAAGAAGGTTTTGGTGTTGGCGGCTCTGGCCAAGAAAGTAGTGGTGGTATTGGCTCGGACCAAGGTGGCGTTGATGGTAGCGGCTCGGACCAGGGAGGCGTTGGTATTTTAGATTTACAGTATGTTCCCGATAGGTGGCGCTAATAGTTATATACATTTTCTAGTGTAGTCGTTAGGGTCTCGCATGTAAAAGTTCCTTGGCCCTGACAATTGACCGTTTATTCCAGAAATCAACGATCCTTCCGCCGTTGTAAAATTATTTGACTTTATATGTCGTGAAAGATGGGACAGTTTTAATTCAGGGAAGACGGGAAACCCTTTTCTCAAACGAGATAAGAAGGAGGACGCCCATCCATTTTCAAACGAAAGAGGAAGTGGACGCCATCTTTAATGTTTCGAATTGAAAACTATTTTCTCGTCGTTCTTTTCAGGAATTCGATGACAGCCAATGAATGCAAATCTATTGATATCGGCGTGAATACCGAGATTGATCAAACGACTACCTCTCGCATACTGGCAAGTGATGGTGATGAGGTTGAAAAAACCTGCGCAAGTCCAGAAGATGTCAAGGGCAACCAGTTGACGGAGAATTTAGCGGAAATGCCAACGACAGGTGTCGAAAGAGAATTATCCCTGGACGTTTTAGCTTCGTTTTTTTCGGCCCTCTCCCATTTTTCGAGCGAATCAAATCTTGATAAAGGAATACCTAGCAAATCACGTGTCAGAGATGGCGACAAGGCAAAGACCCGTGTTGGTGTTGAAGACACAATTAGTGCCGGAAATTCATTTGTGTCAGAAAGTGACCATGAACAGGAAACCGGCTCTCCGTTTGGTGTCAAAGACGAAACTGTAGACTTCATGGAGTCAAAACATAAAACTGCGGACGAGCTAGGTGACCACAATGTAGAGGAATCATGCCTTGCGAGTGTTGGTAGTCGCGACTTGGGCCAGGAAGGTTTTGGTAGTCAAGACTCGATTCAAACAGGTGTTTGTGATAAGGACTCGGACCAAGCTCGTATTAGTCAACAACGAATGAGCCAGACATGTAATACAGGTCAAGAATCGGACCAAAAAAGCATTGGTGACGAGGAAGGTATGGGAGGTCGCGACGCGGGACAGGCAGATGTTGCCGAAAAAGAATTGGGTCAGGAAGGTGTTGGTGGTGGCGGCTCGGACCAAGGCGGTGTTGGTAATGGCGGCTCGGACAAAGGCGGTGTTGATGGTGGCGGCTCGGACCAAGAAGGTGTTGATGGTGGCGACTCTGGCGAAGAAGTTGTTAGTGATGGCGGTTCTGGTCAAGAAGGTTTAGGTGGCGGTGGTTCTGGACAAGAAGGTGTTGTTGGTGGCGGCTCGGACCAAGGAGGTGTTGGTGGTCGTGGCTCTGGCCAAGGAGGTGTTGGTGGTGGCGGCTCAGACCAACAAGGTGTTAGTGGTCGCGGCCCTAGTCAAGAAGGTGTTTGTGGTGGCGGCTCTAGCCAAAAATGTGTTGTTGGTGGCGGCTCTGGCCAAGAAGGTTTTGGAGGTGGCGACTCTGGCCAAGAAGGTGTTGGTGGTGGCGGCTCTGGTAAAGAAGGTGGTGGTGGTGGCGGATCTGGCCAAGAAGATATTGGAGGTGTCGGCTCGGA
>JAUMHH010161326.1:0-17563 GCA_032359455.1 Chlamys rubida | reverse complement strand
CCTACCTTTCATGGTCCATTGACTTTGTCAGCATCTCCATCAACATCAAGTTTTTGCGTTTAAGTTAGTTTCTCTGATATGTGCACTGAAGGTCAAAGCAGGTCATAGGCGAGGCATATCAATCTGAATGGCTTGTTTCTTTAATCATGAACTTTGGATGAAAATGTGTTACTTGTCTACTGTGAATGGTTTGACTACTGAATCATACATACGAAAATGTATATCATTAGTCTCTGTCATAAAAATTTGTTTTGATCTTTTTTTTACCTTTTTAGATATTGATAAAACTATTCATTATCATCCAATCAAAATTAGTAATTTAATATTTTTTTTCTGTTAATGATTAATGTTACTTTAGGTGACGAATCTATTGTGATGTTTTAATGTTTGTATATACGAGTTTACCAGGTAAGATTTGTCAAATTATGGTGGAGACGAAATTGAAAATGTTTATTTTTGTAGCAAACAAATAACAGTTGAAGGTGATGAAACTTCAAAATTCATGATTCCATTTGTAAATTTCCCCCATATGATGACATTAAACGTACTGGCTCATTTTTGATAAATTAGTGATGTGAACTACTGAAGTTTGTAGTGAATTTGTTGGCGTGTATATTTGCAAGGATTCTGTTCTCAAATAAATCATTCAATTCATCAAACTTCATTAATTAACCCTTTCACCACTGTAGACTATAATGGATTCATCCAGATCAATGCACGGTAGAGTCTACTAAAGTTACTAGGGGTGAAAGGGTTAACCTGTATACATTTCTTTCCATGGGTATATACTTTCGTGGAAAACTTCAATCTGAGGTTGGTATTTTGATGGGTTTTTTTTCTTTTCAAGAAAATTTCTTGAAAAATAAGGGAATCAATTAAAAAAAAAAATGGATTAAATATCATTTTAAGCATAAATATTCATTTAGAAACTATTTGGAAAATTATCAAAATATTTTTTCCACATGCTGTGAAAAACCTGGGGGAATCGTTGTCCAAGACCTACTGGCAGAGGACTAGGGTTCCACAAGGATGTTGATGATAGTTGGGGGAAAAAAAGTTTAGTTAAGTTTAGATTAGACTTTAAGACTAGGTAATCATAATAATTGCTTTATTTATTACAAAATAATTGTGAAAGTTTATGTTGGAAGTAAATTCAGATAAGAATACGTGACTTTCATATATGAACAGTAAATATGAATATGAACAGATACTTATATAATTACCACTATATAGGTTTCAGAAATGTCTGGCACTGGGAAATTACTTCACATGTCATGGCTTCACATGTCATGGCTTCACATGTCATGATGTGGCTCCACATATTTATGTATGAGGAAGACACCAAACATCCTACTTATGAAGATTAATCATGATTAGTATCAACTCCTATGAATTTATTTTTTACATGAAATTTACTTTTTGAAGCTTGCAGATGACACATAAAAAATAAAATCATTCATACCTGTATACCAGGTACATGTAGCCCACTTGTTGAAATTCTTAGCATACAGTATATATGGAGCTGTAAGGTGCCTGCAGAGTGATGCTTTAATCCATCAATTAACAGACTGTAAATTTACCATCTCCATTTGAGGAGATACATTTGGAAGTCAAAGAGGATTCCTGTCTGTAGTAATACTAATGATTCATGCAAGGCTTTATTTTGTTCAATCTGAGACGTTTTTGTTTTTTGGTTTTTTTTGTGAAAGAACAGAAATACTGTATTACGAGTTCTAAAAAATATTTAAATCAGTCCCTTTAATTGATTTTTTTGACTACCTTGATGATTGCACAATGTTATGTTAGATGCAACCTTTCATAATTTATTATGTAAATAATTTCTGTAATAATTACCTTTGGTATTGATCAGATTGTGCGACAAGAAGTGCCATCAATTTTTTTCAGTAGATTTTATGTTTATTTCAATTATTGTTTTGTTTTATATATCAAATTTGATGTACCTACATGTATGTAGAAATCTATGGAGCATATTTATGTTAAAAATGTAAATAATTTTTTAACAATCTTGAATTGTCGGAATAACATATTGTCGGAATAACATATATTATTTATATATTATTTATATATTTTTGGTGTGTTTTTAAAAATATCAAGTACCGGTACTTAGTGTGTACATATTGTATTGTGTTCTGTATGGAAAACAATAGCTGTAATGATTTAACTCATTCACCCCCTGAAGACACATTTGAACTCTTCCGAATCAATGGTTGGAATAGTTCATTATGAAGTTTCAGGGATGAATGAGTTAACAATAACTTATCATAATCTTTACAGTTTACAAACAACACTTTATTGTATATACTTATTATATTGTTAAACAAAATTGCGTTTTGTTAATGTCTGCTAAATTTTGTAGTGACTTTTTTTATTATGACTACCGATAAATAATTGATCGAGTGGATATTTGTTTATCTTTTATTTGTATGGAATTCTACCACCCTTGTTTTTAGTATTAAAAAAATAATTTAAAACAAATAAAAACATGAGTTGTTACTTTAAAAAACAATAAGTTCATATTTTTACTATGGATTATTGTGGGAACTGTTGAGAATTAAAAAAAAAATATGGGTGACCAGACATTTTAAAATTAAAAAAAATGAATTCTGAAATAGTGTAAAATGTCACAATATTTTTTTTTTATCTTATTTTTTTTTAAATTCACAGTTGACTGTTCTGTAAATACTTCATTGCATTTAAGATATTAATGAGAATTTTGATTAATGATAGGAACAGATATACAGTAGAACGCTACATGTCCCAACACCTCAGTTGTGTCCCCAGTTAATCGTCCTGTTTTAAATCAGTGTCGCAATTCTAGAACATAAAAACTCTGGGAAGGCCAGACAGTAACACAGTATCTATGTGTGTACACTGTATACGGGGTAATAATCATGAGACACAAATATTACAGGATTTTCAATCAAGCTATATTTAGAATTCAAAAACAGTCATTAAAGGCACAAAGCAGTACAAATATAAGGTAACAGTACTAGTGCTTGCTTGTATAATTTTGGCAGTAATTATTTAATTGGTGACATAATATATTGACCTTGATCCAAACGTTTTTAAATTTCAATGGCTATGAGAAAATTACCTGAACACAACTACATACAATTACTGAGCAATTTTACATGTTTATATTAAAATTTACATCAACACAACGACGGAATAAATACGAGTTCTAGTCCTCTGATATTTTTGGAAATAAGGCACTCTACTACTAATAATAATAAGTAATCACAACCTAGTTCGAAGGTCGTCTCAAAGTGGTTCACAAATTATTATCCATGGTTAAAGGGCCTTTGCAACCTGCCAATATCTTTTTCAACTCCCTGGGGAGCATACAGCCAGTGCTGCCATTTCGGCACTAACAGCTAGCATTCAACAATTCTGGCACTGCCCAACCACGTACTCATTTACAGCTGAGTAGACTGGAACAAGCGGAGTGCTATGACTCGAACCCGCAACCCTTCGGACACGAGCCTCCCCCCGCTGCTGTATGTAGCTAGTTCAATAATATATCAAAATAAAATGCATGAGATGTTTGAATTAATGAATGTCTTCCATATGACAGTAAATTACCTCACTTTAAAATATTATAACTATTGGATATTTCAGTTGGTTAACATGTTACAGTTTTACCTGGGCACAAAGCATGAATATCAAACATCTTCAATTAAAATGATAAAATCCTGATTTAATATTCTGATACAGATTTTAAAATGTATTTCTGTTTTCTTTTAAATAACAAATAATTTGGTTCAAATTATTATAATGTAATTAACTCATTCACCCCTGAAGACACATTTGGACTCTTCCAATTCAAAGGTTGGAATAGTGCATTATGGAATTTTAGGGGTGAATGAGTTAATATTGGAGCAAGCAGATCCTATAATTGTGGTGTGTTGATTTTATCCTAAACTAGTATTTTGATATTCTACTAAGAATATAAGTTTATTTGAGATAAGATAAACCTTTTTATTTTATTTTTATTTTTTTTTTCATTTTTTACTTCAAAAATAGTTCATATGTATTCTTCTTAGATTACCGATTCATTTTGATAGACCCTGAAATTGTTGGTTTTTATTCACATCAATTATTTTGTTATGTCTTACATGTAGTTATTATATGAGATTATTTTGACAATGAAAGACTGAGTTCTTTGGGCCACGAAGATGGAAAAATTGTAACGTTACAATCATGAGAGGACCAATCATAAATGCTATTGAATGATGTTTCAATTCATAAATGAAATGTAGCATCATGTACTTTAAAAAAAAAAAAAATTAAATCATATTCTGTGACCTTAGCCAATTGCAAGCTGACAAGGAAATAAACAAGAAATTACCCCCGGTATCTGCATTTCTTGCTGTTTTGTTCAGTTATAAGGAATATTATGAAACAAATGTTTTTCTCCTAATTTTGTTATTGAGGAGAAGCACATTTTTCAAAAATATGAAATTTAGGTGTGAATTTTTGGAATACAGCCTAGATAATTCAGAAAGACTTTTTTACTATGAATGAAATGTAGTATTTTTTTCTGTCAAAATCATGTTTTACATTTTTTGATGTAACTATGAAAAGGGTAGAAAATGGTAGAAAAATTCAAAAATAGAAAATAAAAGAATGATTTTTCCTCTTCCTATTTTGCAGTTAGGAACAGCACAGATAATTTGTTCAGAGTAGATTGTTGGAAGGTTAAAATAAAATTTATATTTTGTTTCTGTATTTAATGAAGACTAGTGTTACTGTTGAAGTAACTATATATACAGTTTTTCCATAAAACAGGTGATTTTTTTTCACATTGCAAATTAAAAATCAAATTCTGCTGACTTAAGTTAAAAATTAAAAAAAAAAATTAAAAAAAAGGAGGCCTGTCACGTATAAACAAAGATAAGAAATAAAAGATATAATTTTTGAGATTACTGATTACGATGATAAGTATATTATATCACATGTTGTAACGCAAAATCTTTTTACACTTGTGAGGGAAAATATTAACATTTCATTTTCCAATAAATCTGCCATCATGAAGAAATATATTAGTGGAGGCACATTTACAATCAGATCGTTGCTCATATGAATTTGAGGAAGTGAAACTATTATTATTTCATTTATCTGAAAATTGTACATATCCCAAAATGATTTCCGGAGTAAAATTGTCTGAACATGGTGCCACACTGTGGGACGTCCAGTGGGGTATTATAATAAGTATTAATAGTTAAGATTGTGATAAAAGTGTTATTTATTATGTACCATCATTGATTTTTTTTTTATATTTGTCAACAAACTTTTATTAAGAATAAATGTTTTTGTATTTGTTAAACTTCTCGTCTAGATGTAATAATGATTGTCAATTTTGATTGTGTTACTGTACGGTATATATTTGTGCTGGCATACTTAAAAGTTACCCAACTTCCTATCTGGTTTCTCTGGTTTTGAGGTCTTCACCCTTTCACCCCTATGTAACTTAATAGCCTGTACCATAAGTTGATCTGGATGAGTCCATTATGGTCTATAGTGTTGAAAGGGTTAAACCAAATGTCTCAATTCTTACCACATTTTACTCAAATTCTGAAGTCATTCTAGGAAAAACTCTAGAATTCGATAACATTCCTGTATTTACAAGTACATGTGTATACTGACATAAGTTGTCACAGTGACAATATCACTGTACAATTTCAACATGTACATATCCTTCACACAGTTTTACTAGTCACAGGGGATTTCTTTTCAAATTTGTAATACATTTCCTTTGGAAAACCTGGCAAGTATAGTAAATTGAGGTAAGAATTTTATGTAAATCTGTTGGATATTTCAATAAACACACACCCTGAGAAAAAAAAAGAAAAAAAAAAAGAACCAAATGATGGGAAGTTGGGAGGTAGAGGCTAACAGATCAATTCGTATCATAAGTGTATGTGCAATTATTTTAAAAATATTTGTTTTTTCTGTGATTGTGCCAATCATGTATAGAAAATAATAGAAATTGTATAGACGCACAATGTGTTTTAAGTCTTGACATGTATAGGTACCCTCTATGTAAGGGCTGTCTCAGTGTTCACAATGTGTGAGATTTACTTGTATATATATATGGTGTGATCTTTTCCTCACTCCCGTCCTGTGTTTTTACCCAGTGTGAGAATATATACAGTGTGATTGACCCATCACTACAATCCTCACTTTCATTCCTTTCCACATACATTTTCACAGGCCTGAAAGCAGACACTGACTTCACCTTTCAAATCTTTCCTATTAGAAATTACTTCAAATTTTGAAGTGGAATTTTTTTTAGCATATTTTACCAACTCTACAACCAATTTCCAAGAGAGAGGTGCAAATGGTAAAAAAAATATGCAGTAGATGATTTAAATTGCTGATGAACAAGATTTTTAGCTCACCTGGCCCGAAGGTTTTATACAGAGTAAGTGTAATTTTAAAATAAAATACCAGGTGAGCTATTAAGGCCCTTGGGCCTCTTGTTCAAGAAGATTTGTTTTTTCGTGTGGAATGTCTGCATTAATCTAGCATATACAAAGATAGTATATCAACAAGTAACATCAGTCTTGAAAGGACTCGATGTCGAACCAGTTTCCATGGCACTTCTTTAACCATGATAATACCAGATAATGGAGAAATATATATAACACCAGTGAGAGTAGGATCTTTGGACTGTTGGTTTCATTGACCATCTGTCAGATAGACATTTCGTAGTGTTGTATCTGACTGGCCCGACTCTTTTTCACCTTTAACCCTTTCACCACTGTAGACCATAATGGACTCATCCAAATCAATGTGTGGCAGAGTCTACTAAAGTTACCTAGGGGTGAAAGGGTTATGTAATGCGTCAGGATAAGGAAAGTGTAAAATACCATTTCCAGTTAAGATTGAACCCGCACCTCCGAGCTATCCAGTCTCCACATCTTCTTCTTCTTCTTCCAGTAATTGCCTCCATCAACAGGTTGATGCTTCTGCAATGTAACATTCTGCAACATCTACCAGTTGAGCTGCTATAAAGAGAAATTCCCTCGAGCACAAAGCCAAAGTACTGTCCCATGTTTAAGAATTAACCCTTATTAACCCTTTCACCCCTATGTAACTAAAGTAGACTCTACCATGCATTGGTCTGGATGAGTCCATTTTGGTCTAGTGTTGAAAGGGTTAAATAGTTTTCTGTCACAACCAGGAGGGCCACAGATACCTTTGTGTTACTGGAATATTGTAGTGTAAACTACTGCTTCCTCTGTCGATTGAGATCAAGATCCCTTGGTACCCAGCCTGTCGCTCTGCATATTGAGCTTAAGGAAAAAATCAATGTAGCACAAATCTAGAAGGCCACTGATCCTATATGTACAATTCAAACTTCCCACACTACTGCCTCCTTTCTCAATATGTTAGCCCCCCAAAGACCAGTTCACCCCAGTATATACATCTCCTGGTCACCACAGGGAGGGGCTATACAGACACCAATTTATTACAGTAGTTTGAAATAATGTTTCCAACAGGGATTTATTCTATTGAGCTAACCAGGGCTGCTTTCATTTATCCTGTTCAACAATTTAAACTGGTAACTTTGAGAAGAAGCAACAGGCACAGCTTGGGACCAAGGCTTAACTCCAGACGTTCGTACATTGAAGAGAGAAGCGTATATATAGTTTGGCTTGTTGTTAGTTATTTGATAGAAAACGCCAAAACTGTGCATTTCGAGCTTTGCCAGTTATATCGGCCAAATTCCGAAGTGTATTTTTCAATTACAGCAGATTTATGTGCCATCTGGAGCATTTCAACCTGCAAATGACCCAGTCCAGTTCCAACATATTACATTAAAAGTTTTAACACAAGATACTGTGGAATCTGAATGGCTTTCCCTTGTTCCACCCCATACACCATACACAACATCCTGCCCAATCTCCCATCCTAACACCTCCGTCACCCATAAACCATTGTTCTCACCTCTTCCCCATATACCATGGTCGTCTCCATACAAAACATTGTTCGCCCACCATTAATCCAGCTATCTGTTTTCATTGTTATAGTCATATATTAAAACATAGGTAATGCAGTGGTATGTCAAATATAATTTTTCACAAAATAAAAATTGAATTTGAAACACGATTTTCGTCCTTTTTTTTTTGTTACATTTCACCAATGACTGGAATCGCAATTACGGGATTGTTCATTTATGTGTACGTCCGTTTTCAAATTAACAATTTCGGGTACAAATGCTGGCGGACCTGCAAATCTTTATGCAGGTCTTGCAAGGCTTTGTCAAGGCTCGCCTGAAAGCAGCAAGAGATTAATATGTCCGACCTTATTTCATAAATGAACAACTCTGGTCCAGCTATTTGGGTTGCGATAAACGAAAACGGCCCAGGGTAAAGGTATATACCGGGGTATGTCGCGTTGCTGGAGTCATGCAAGTACTAAATTATTTTTTATACAATTCTATTGAACAGACACTAAAGTGACTGATAGACAAACCCAATTAGTATAGCCTGTATTTTTTCTGAAGCAAACTCAACTAAAATCAGCTTGCATCGTTATGCTTCCCTAAGGTTGTACACACATACTGTATATGGGTAACTTTCACCGCAGTTAAACTTCAGCCTTTGTCACCCTTTGCATTCTACAGCGAATAATAATAGTGCACAACATTACAAATTTAGCCATAAAGACTGCGGAAAAGAGTTTTACCAGTGAAGGGTCGAATATTTTACTACGCAAAAGTTTCCCGGTAAACAGTTACGTTTATGATAAATAAAACAATGAACAATAATTTAGTTTCAGATTTTAATAGAATTCACAAACACAAATTCATTTTGTCAACATATATCCATTTAACTCACGACTGGAGTGTTCACGGATGTGTCATAAAGGAAATATAAATATTGTCTCGATACGTTATTGATATATTGTCGGAGAGTATAGTGCACTGATTCTATCACAGAGAAAGGACAATGGTCTAAGTTGGTACAAAAACGATATATCAAAACAGAAAAAACTTCAAACCCATAAACAACAACAAAAACTTGTCAGCACTATAATAAAAGTCAATACCGACAATAGAATCATAACAATAATATTTATATATATTATGAAAGCAGTTGTAAGGCTTAATAAGCTTGATAGGAATTCAATATCTTGTTTTGTTCTGTACAACAAGGGTTTTTTCCATGATTATGAAAATGAAATTAATCACTAGGTTATCATGCATAACATAGACCCTTTCACTATTAACTGGGGACTGTCAACTTAGCTGGCATGTCATCATCATCATTATTGTTTATTTAATATTTCTGTGTTCATTCATATTCAGTCGTCATTTGGAGGTTTGCCGACCAATATTCAAACTCTCCAGCTGAAGTCAAGGGGTCTATATTAAACATATACATATATATATTATTTGTCTGAGGTATGAAAATGAAATTTAGACCCTAGTCTATCACACATGATCTTCTCTCACTGTAGTAATTGCACTTGTAGTAAAACCTTCAACACACAATTTTACTCTCTAATCATGCGACAACAAATGAAAACAATAAACACAAGAATTCAATAAAAAGTACAAAATTAAAAGATGCAATATATCTTCTTTTTTTTTTTTGTATTTGTAACGAGGATGTCATGTTTGTATAAATGTAAATTTTAAATGCACAAGAAATTTCTAGAAGTTCCTACAACCCATAAGTTTAGTTAATGACTGTTGTATGTGTCCTTAGCAATCATACAAAACAGAATATGATAAAAAAAGCAGATATATTCTGGTATTACAAGCGATTCCTTGTTCCCAAATATATTAAACAAGCATAATCTCGAAACCTCACTTAGCTTCAAGTGTCTTCATGGTCCCAATGAATGCCGGAGCATGATTCATCTTCGATCCTACAAACACTCTTGAAAAGTAACGTGTATCACAATTATTCAATACAACCCTCACATTTGATTGTAGAACACGAAAATAAGAGATGAACAACAGGCTTCAACAAATGGTATAAATTATGTTAAATAGAGTTAAAATGATATATCTATACAAATACTCGGTCACACAGTCTTCACCGAGAGGCTTCAGGGGAGATTACTCTTCAAATTATCTACCCTTTAATCCTCATCGGAGTCGGTGGGATCACGACGCCTTTTAGATGGAACTAGGCCTCCGATCAACCCATTGGCTGTGTTGAATAGATTGATTGGACTGCTACCATCCGTGATAAGTGTAGACTTTAGCCCAAGCGCAGTCAACATCTTGACCTGCATCTCCGGTCCAGACACTGCAATGGACTGGAGTGTGTTTGCTCCAATAGCATCCACCATCTTCTTGAACTTATCGGTTTCGATGTTGGACATTTCCTTTGATTTTTGGAGTTCCATGTCGTTCTGCTCACGGACGAATTTCAGTTCAGCCTCGCGGGCACTGGTCAGTCTCTCCAACTCGGACTCCTATAAATTGTAATCAGATTATAGTTGAAGATATTTGTGTTAAAAGAAGTCAAAATTTTCATACAAAAATCTTGTGCTTTAAAGACAGGTATCCTTTATAGACAGGTATCCTTTAGAGGCAGGCAGACATTATACTGAAGTGGTGTTAATACAATTATACAGAACTGAATTATCTCCCCTTCATAGACAGGTATAGACATAGGGAATAAACTGGAGTTAACCCTGTGTATAGGGAGACATAAGGAATAAAACAGTCACTCCTGTAAAAGGCAGGTAGGTTTATTCTCTTATATTAAAACTGACTTCATTTCCTATTATAGAATGTTTCATGGAATAAAAGTCTATACACTCCTATTTAAAAGAGCTTTATTCACTGTAAAGTGCTTTAGAGTGGCTCATGTTAGCTAGATAAGGGGCTATATCAAATGTTGTATAGTATTATACAACGATAAGTAGGTTTATTGTGTAAACCTGATTGGGCTCCCTTTTATAGACAGCCAGGTATACAGGCTGTATTTGATAAAAGGGGAGTAACTTCCCTTTATACAATTTTGGATTTTTCCTAAAGCATCTCAAAAGTCTTAAGATATTTATTTGAAAAGAGAGTCTTTTGAATAATTTTTAAGATTATTCAATATTTTCCTAATATACCAATAAGCTATGACATTTAATACAACTACGTCTTGATCTCTACAAAACACTTACGGCTTCAATCTTCATAGCCATGGCCTTGAGTTTGGCCTGATCAACGGCAGCCTCTCCCTCGATCCTTGAGGCCTCAGCCCGGGACTGAGCCTCTGCCTTGGCCTGACCGGTACTCTCCACGGCCGCACTGTTGGCCTGAAGTTCCAGAAGTTCCCTACGCGACTTTTCAGCCTCTGCCTCATCGCTGATCTTCTGTCGTTCCAAACGACCCTTGGCTTCCTGTTCGAGACGCTCGGCCTCGTGTCTAGCTGTAGCCTCCTGTGAGTTGGTGGTGATTTCAATGGCGAGCTGGACTGACTTTTGCAAGGCGTCGCGTGTCCTCTGGTCGACTGGCTCGACAGACTGGATGTCAATGCTTGTAATCACCAGACAGTTCTGACCAAACACGAACTGGTCACGCACTTTGTCCTTCGCATCGAAACCAAACACGGAGGATCGGATAATCCTGGCGGAGTTCTAGAGGAAAATCAAACAGTTAAATATATTAACAGTCTTACACAAAGAAATACTCCACAGCCTGAAGGTGTAGTTTTAATATACCAGTTCAAATGATAACTGATGCAGATAGCAAATTAGTTATTCACATCTCTAGACATCCATAAAGCAACGTTCAGTTCAGGTGTTTTTATAATTTTGTAATCTAGTTAAAAGTTTAGCAATTTATGGATGGGAAAATTCTGTGATTGTTAAAGTAACTTATAAATAAATCTTTATATTCAAACCTGTTCAAGAGAACACCTCTACTAACAGACCACCTGTGTAAAAAGACACTTTTTTCCTTTCCCAATTGCCGCTGTTTCTGTGATGACTCATACCTCAATGAGAGAATCAACACCTGTGATCATAGACCACTCCAATAATTCCTGAAGGTCTCTAAATAAGACTTAGAATATGGGATACGAGACCAAAAGTGGTCTCTAAATACAGGTTTAACCCTTTCACCCCTATGCAACTTTAGTAGACTCTACCATGCATTGATCTGGATGAGTCCATTATGGTCTACAGTAGTGAAAGGGTTAAATGTACACAGAATGAAGGATTTTAAGAATATGGGCTATTTTGCTATATTTTGCATTGCTTTCAACCGGACAACAAAACCAGGACCCTGACGCACACTTTCTGATCTTCATCGTATATAAACAAGATGAAGTCAAGCCTGTGTACAGAACTACCCTACGGAATTCCATGTCGATTTTTTTATACCAGCTGGCCTCCATATACAGGTTCAGGTAATTATACAAAATATCATTGCTATGGTGATTTTTAAGCGTGATCTCTGGAGAGGAGGTTTGAATAGTAGAAGAGGAAAGTAAAATGACGATGGTCTTTACCTTGTGGAAGTCGTCAAACTGGACTTGGGCCACCGCTCCTCGTACCCGGGATGCGATCGCCTTGCAGGCATCGCCAACAAAATCTGGTACACTGAAGATTTTGTGAGCCTCCTTTACATCAAGTTTGTCTTGGATATTAAAATGCCAGTTGTAAGAGAGTTGGAGGCTGAGTCGTGCGTGATCGGCGGTCTCCACGACGATGATGTCGGTCATGAAGTCGGGACCAAGCAACAGACAAAGGGATTTGATAGAATTGGGTTTCTTTGGTTTACCACCGGACAGACTGAGCTGGGTGAATTGTTCGTCGGGGCCAAGCATGACCAGTTCGGGGCCAAATACAACTCTAGCTTTCTTCTCTTTGTAATCGTATATCTGCACTGCGGCATTATGTGGCACACGGAAAGTGATGACCCTCGTCTTGTCCCGAGCCTTTGTGGTATCTGTGCTCTGTCCTCGCGTACCCCGATCAGCCAGAGGGTCCTTCCCTTGAGCTAGGAGGGTCTCCACTGCTGGAGGAAGGTCTTTCTCCCACAATTCCTCATCATGACTCAGCATGTAAGTCTCCGCAGTAACCGCACGCACCTACAACAACAAACATTGATCCATGAACATTTTATACCATTCAAAATATTTTATTAGCATTAACATTACAACAGATTTTCTTAAACATGATTTTCATGCATGTTCACTGAAAACAATGAAATCGTTTTTTAAACTAACCCTATTAACTCATTCACCCCTGAAATTTCATAATGAACTATTCCAACCTTTGAATTGGAAGAGTTCAAATGTGTCTTCAGGGATGAATGAGTTAAGGCAGTTATTGAAAATGGTTAAGATGCTCCCTCAAAATTTCCAAAGAAATTCATTAAGTTCACTGAATGAAACAATGAAATTGACTGATTTTAGGTATGCAAATAATATAACCATCAATTCTTTTGAATTTCTTAAAAACAGCACTTGGAAAATTTGCCAGAATGATTGCTTAATCGAATCTGGCTTAAAAAGTCCTCATCCCGATATCTTAGTCTATATTGCAGTTAGAGAGACAAAGATTAAATAGTGTGTTGATATTGTCCCCTATTATTCCCAGAACTTCTGTAAAGATGGAAGATTGTTTCACAGAGATAATCCTCACCTTTCCATTTTTGATGTCCCTGACATAGATACCCTCATTCTCATCCAATGGGATTGCACGTCTCTTGAGGACGACGTCCACCTCTGTGGGTGGTACATACTCCTTAGGTCCTCGGATCATCCACCGGTCACCAGGACGACGGTCTTCCCCTGTGTCTCCGTCCTTGAATGTTTCAGTAGCCTTGAGGATGAGACCTTCCTCTTCGCTAAGCACATAAATGTTCTGTATACCTCGCTCTAGACTCTCGCCAGGCAGGAGGAAGAAAGATTTCTCTCCCTAAATTAAAAAGTGAAAACATGGAAAACATCAAAATATATTTCATGCCAATCATCAATATCCATTAGAATCTATCTCATTATTCAAATTCAGGCAAAAAGTTTCACTCCCTGAACTCATTCACCCCTGAAATGTTTTAATGAACTATTCCAACCTTTGAATTGGAAGAGTTCAAATGTGTCTTCAGTGGTGAATGAGTTAAATTAATCTTACTCTTTTCAATACGGAAACAAAATCAGTCAATTCTTTTTATTGCAAATTGGGATGTCCTGATAACAGTTAATTTCAAAACCCTTTTCAGTCCTGAACTTTTTTATGTAATTTACAACCCACATCTTCATAATTTACTTCAAATGCAATGATTTGTAGCAGATGACCTTGAACTGCAACGATTTGTAGCAGACGACCTTGAAATGCAATGATTTGTAGCACATGACCTTGAATTGTATTCTAAATTCCTAAGCAAAATGAAAGTATTATAGTCTCACTTTTATAATCATTATATGATATCATATTCTGTTTTCTTTCAACCCAACAACCTGACAATTTCTATGACTTCGACCTCTTACCTTGACCAGCCTCTTTCTGCCGAGCTGTGGCCTTCCGGAATCATCACAGGGATCCAAAAGAACGCAGTACTGACGGGAGGTCAAGGTCGTGATGGAGACCACACCCACAACCTGTCATCATGGAAAGAATATAACCGATATTACTCAAAGGATAAACACCAGGCAACATTTTCAATATCTTACTGATAAGTTTCCATGCTACTGATAAGCAAATATATTTCTGTGATAGTTTAAACAATGTAAACATTTAGCCTTGCTTTCTTGTTAAATTCAGCTGCTAACAGTAATTACTTGCACTTGTACTTCCTGTTCTAGATTTCTGATCTTTTCCCCAAGATTTTAAGCTTTTGTTCTTTATGGGTTTTTTTTGCTGATTTTGGAAATTAATCACTCAGAATTGCAATTTGCGACCAAAAAAAATGAACATTTCTGCATTATAGAATTGTTTGGAAATTGTGAATTTTTAAACTTAAATTTTTTAGATATACAATCAATTAAAAATAATATTTCAACATGATAGTTATATATATGCGAATTGTAGATATGTTATACGAACCTCTTCGTAGACATTGGGGATATGAGTTTCCGTCTCGGTCATGGTAGTCAACCATTCCTCTCCATTTTTCCTCACAACACCGAAGTCGTCCTTGAAAGTTCTCAGGGACCTCATGTGAAGGGCTTTCTGTAATACACCAAAACAAATGGTAAGTTAATATTGAGTTCAAAATGAATGTCCTTTACCTGTTTTACCCGATTTACTCGATTTACCTTATCGTTGGTCTTCTCTAAGGTGATAAAGCTTCTTTACCACCTTAACCCTTTCACCACTGTAGACCATAATGGACTTATCAATATCAATGCATGGTAGAGTCTACTGAAGTTACATAGGGGTGAAAGGGTCAATTTTGACAGTTACAGCTTATTTTTGTACAGAGTTGTGCAACTCAATACTAATACATCATTATATCCGTCTATTATAGCATACAGCTTTACTTGACTTTTTATCAATATCTGTCCACTGTATATATATTGTACTTCAGAGTGATATTACAATAATATTATGTGAATATTTCCCGGTTTACCCAATAGTAAAATTTTCCAATAACCTAAGAAAAAATATTTGAGGCGAGATCTTGATTTTACTGACATTTATGACTACTTGTAAGTGATATACAATGCCATACCTTGTCTGTGAGGACGAAAGCATTGACGATGTCGACCACCTCCTCGTAGGCCCCGGGAAGGTAGGCTCCTGTCTTCTTAACAAGCCACTCCTCCCCAGTGACACGGGGAGTTCCCTGACGGTCGATCGTCTCCTTACGAGCCCGGAGACGGATTGCCTGGTTAGGACGGATCACAGTGGCGCGGACAGTTTCATCAATCACAACCTCCTTGCGTGGGATGTAGGTACCGGGTCCTTCAAATAGCCATTCATCACCAGCAGTTCTCTTAATATCATCCTCAGCTTCAAAGTCAAGAATGGATCGGAGACGGAGAGCTGAGTTAGCGTTCACAACTTTTAGGGGTGTCACAACCTAAAAAAACAAATTTACATCATCAATATATAACGAATTACACCTTTACAAATACATTTCAGGACAAATGGCAGAGAATGACTTATATTTCTATATATTTTGGATAGATCAACTTCAATGAAAAAAAAATCATTGATTCTTACATAATGTTGGTGTCATTAATGCTGATTTGATATAAAAAATACTTTCAATTATGTTCTAAACTTTAAACAAACTCAGTCAATCAAATATGATAATTTTAAACTGTCTTACCTGTTTCAAGACCTCGCCAGGGTAGAGAGGGAAAGGGTCCTGAGCAAGACGAATCTCCTGGTCAGCGTGGAGAAGTTTGGCTTGACCGCTGTTGTCCAGTACAACCTTGTTGTCCTTGTCCCGGACATGGGGGTTCTCGATCACACAGTAGTTCCTCGGGGGAACTGTGATCATCTTCTCCGGGCCAAACACCACCCTGTAGACACGAGACACTTCTTATAGGACAGGAATTCAAAGATTTTGAAGAATCACAGAATTAAATAAAAGCATGTTTCACTATATACTGATTCAGTTAAAAGTTTGTACTGTAATAAATCGAATAACCATATTTATCTGACCATGCTTGGTAATAAGCCCATCCATATCTATTTTAGTTTAAATAAAATTTCAACAAATGCATTTTAACTTCTCTTTAATAAGCCCATCCTATTTTGAGTCAGAAATTATGCATTGGCCCCCTGGGCTTATTGTAGGGTAAATATGGTAGAGCTTTTGTTCCTGTGAGCACACCTACACCCATTTTTGCAGCGTAAATATAATTTGTACATCAATTAAAAAAATGTCCACAAATGCTCCTTCAACAATGAATTATCAGCCATGAATGTAAACAAGAGAATAGCTACTTGTCAAGTCAACATTCTACATCCAGAAGAAACCTCTTTATCCTCGGCAATAAGTTTTGTGCAAATTTAGCCTCACCTTTCATTGTCCTGGCGGATGTAGGTCTGGGGCCCGATCTCCAGACGGGTAACATTAAGGTTTTGGTCGAGGACATGGAGGTAGTAGTAAGGAGGGATCCTGAACAAGGACAGCTCCTCTCCTCCACGACGTGAGACGGACATTTTGATTGGTTATCTGTAACAAATAAGACGTTTTGATTGGTTATATGATTTTTTTATATTTTTTTGGCATCAAACAGGTATAGGACTGATTATTCTGATTGGTTATGTATATAACACAGACATTATTAATTCAACAATTGGTAAGATATGACAACTCACATTTTGATTGGTTATTAACAACAAAAAGAAACGTTCTGATTGGTTAATTTGAATATTTTTTGGAAACAAAGTAACATACAGACTCATATTGGTTACCTGGTACGTACTGTACAGACACAACAAGCCAATATAAACATCTGCTGTTACAGACATCCTGATTGCTTAATGGTATTTGATAAAACTTGTTTCATAATAATTGTAAAATTAAATAAAGTTTTATCTGTTTGTTTGTTTGTTTGATTTTGTTTAACGTCCTATTAACAGCTAAGGTCATTTAAGGACGGCCTCCCCTGTGTGC
>JAUMHH010161315.1:0-17567 GCA_032359455.1 Chlamys rubida | reverse complement strand
GTGTGTATTTTGGGATGCTGCGATATGTTCGTGTTTGTCTCCTTGTGATAGCGCGGAACTGATGCCGACTTTATAGTTTATGTAAAGAGATCGAAACTTATATAAGGATAACGCTTTCCCGTTTATCCTGGTTCAACAAACGTGTACAAGGTTATCCATAGACCCATTAATCCAGATGTATTTCTGGCAGTCGGGGTCATTGACGTCATTGGCAATCACCTTCCGATATTCCTATGCAAATGAGAAATCAGGATATTATTTTGTACGGCCGCACATAATTTCGATGTATAACATGTATCAGAACCTATGCCTTAAATAAACAAGTCTTTCTTTTTTCTTCTGGCCTGTATGGTGAGACAATTAAATACCATCAAGAGAGGGCTTAAACAAGACATGCCTGTTGCTCAATCCATCTGTCTTTTGGAAATAAAATTGTTTGAAATTGAAATACCAGTCTTTTTTCAGACGCTTCGGTCTTGAAACGTTGCGACATGTTTAAGACGTACATTTTTCATGTCCGACTGGCCCATTTGTCAAGCTATGACTGAACACTCTGTCGGTCTTGAAACGTTGCGGCACGTTGAATACGTGTTTGTGTATAAAGTAAAACCTTCGCCTGATCAACACAGATTCCAGCTAGTATCGTTTTTATTTTCTATGAAATTTTAACCTTGTTCTTAAATTACAATTACTAATCTTGCACAGACAAATTTCCCAGCGGAAGCTTACGTTATATTATTGCAGCAACTTGTGAAGGGAAATGAGATATTTTGGGATTGAAAAGCCATCAGCTAACAAAATAAAATTTGGTCCAAGATTGTTTTTATATAATATGTCTGCTTCCTGTTGCTTTTCGTGTCTTGCGATTAATTTCCTCTTCAAATTACAGGGAGACAGCGTGCTGGTGACTAATGGATATTGGAGTACATGTACTCTGTATCAGCTTGTTAATGTTAATGCATTTGAACGCAACATGTTGTATAAAATGATAAAAGGAAGTTTCATCGTACAGAAAAGGTGTGATCGTATTTCTATACATATACCACACAGTCGTTGTTCTCATCAAGCATAATTACTTTGTAAACCAATATGAGGTCGGATATTGTGTACTGATGGTGGTAGGTCAATGTCTGACCCCATTAGCATGGTACCATTCTGCACGTCGTGATCCTGTTCACCGTTGTCACCACTATATACATTAATACAGAGTATTGTAAACTGGTGTATATATAACAGATTCAGAAAATGTATATGGTTCTGGGCAGCTATATATAAAATACCTTCAATTGACCGTATTCATGTGTGAATGCGACTACAGAAGGAGGTCACTGACCATTTAGAATCACTTGGGAAATGTACCAAATTATCTAGAAACGATTAGGAACCGGCGACAAACACCGAGAGAGTTAGTATTGCAAAAAGCATCGGAGAAACAGGATGAATTACCCTGTACGAAACACAACAACTTTTTTGCGAATATTTCGTCAACTGTCTGCATTTGAGATCTCAGCTTATTGATCGTCCGAGACATTGCATTCTAGCCCTTTTTATCGGCGAGATCGCTTAAAATTCGGTAAAACTCGATTGCAATAATGATTGCTTTTATGCCTCTCAAACACCTTTAAGTGTAAGTCTTTTCAGGTCTCTTTCGCTTTGCTGTTCTAAACTACCATTTAAAATGTAAAGCATCTTTTCTTTTTTGTACATTCAAAGTACGTACGCATGTCTTGAGGGTCGATACAGCATCACAACGAGATGATATGTACACGTGAATTGCTTGGATCAGTGTTTGAAATGTATCTTAAGACTGTTTCCTTGTTCTGGATATCACATACTCGAAACAGTTAATATTTTATGTAAATATAGAGAAGTTGCTAAATAACCGCTGATATAACGTCAAAATTCGCCATTTTCCTATTGTAATATGTAACGTAATCGGGTTGTGCATTTAATTATATAAATATTCCAAAGTAAAAAAAATGTGGCCCGATTCTGAAAATATTATACTTTAAAAACTATAACAATGCTTTCTTGAATTATATGATACATAAAAGTCGATATCGTTTTTTGAAAATTGCAAAAAATACAGGGAAACCCACATATATCATTTGTGTAATATTTTATGTTGTTTAAAATGTACGTTCTTTCGCAAGATGATTTCTAGATAAGTAGTTATGTCACTGGCCTGCGATCTGCAAAAAAAAAAGATATTAGAGCGACAGTATATATGTAATTTAGATCTTACTAGATGTAGCCGTAAAATGCGATTAGGAAAGAAAAAAATACTTTATTTGTTACTTTCGAATGAAATGGCCAATGTATTTTCCTAAATGAAGATACAAAAAGATACATTGGCGAGTTCTCGGAGTGCGCTTTCTGATAATATAACTTAGATATATTGCATGTCCTAACACCACTGCACTGCATTTGTTTCCCCTGATCTAGCCGTAATGTAACGCTACGCTGTTTGACGTTGAAAACGTTAATTCGAACGTCGTTCTTTTGATTGTTCATGAACACAATTTAACGTTTCATGGGAATATTTTTTGTTTGATATTTTACGCGCAGAAACAGTCAAAACATAAATACGTATCAACAATATCTCGGGGTTTCATTTTATGTTCATTTTTTAATTATCTATTTCTAATTTACAACATATCTTGTGTGAAGGATGTGGCATTTATTTGACTATTTATATTTTCATAATTCTAACATAAGCTGAGTGAACAATATAACTGTTTTTAGCGGCAATATGTGATATTTTATTGACGGCGGGATAAAGAATATGTATAATATCGTTACGTTAAATTCGAACACATCACACAATATTCAGTTAAATTTGGTGTCGTTGGCTTGAATAATAAGATGTGGGGAATTTATTTTATTTGAACATATAAGCAAGAAATTATTACTACGTAGTACATAATGACGTTACGTCAATCACTTTTAAGGAAAACATATCTAATAAAGACATCGATTACTCGGCTCTATGTACTCGAAGCGAAAGTTGACGAAACTGTTTTAATGGTTTTCCACGGCATTTTAGCTGTGCAAGATTCGAAATGGACCCTGACATTTTTTTTTATTTCTAAACATAACAAAACAAATTGTTTACAACTTTGACCTATAGAAAACAGGTACTTTTGACACAAAGAAGCATTTTTTCAAAGGTTAAACAAACAATACTAAAAGTGTTCCATTTGAGATCACAAAGGTCATTAAAAGACGTGATTAATGTGTGTTGTGTAAGCGTGGTTGGTTTGATTTTGTTTAACATCCTATTAACAGCTCAGGTCATTTACAGCCGTGCCTCCATGCGTGTTGTGTAAGCGTGCATGTGTGTATGTGTGCTGGAGACAGGGTATATTCATGTACTTGATTCCTTGTAATATCGCGTATCTGATGCCGGCTTCATAGTGCTATCTCGTTGAAATACCATGGCGAAGGCACCCAGCACAGCATTCTGCTCGGTCACAAAACGACTTTCCGTGGGAAGTGTTAGCGAGTGAAAACCGTTACCGCGTCAGCTACGAAGCGCATAGTTGTCAAATGGTCAAAAGATGGTTTAAGGATTACGTTACAGAAGCATAATTGCAGATGGAAAGTATTTAAAGGAGAAAAAACTGCCCTAACAATAAGTACGGTGCATGTTTTCATCCGGATAGCCGGGTACGATGTTGAATAAACCTGAAGTGGAATCGACAGAAATGCTGTCGATGTATTTACAAGCATTTACCTAGCTAATACGTTTGTCTTATTTGGAACACAGATGGAACACTGTTATATAAATCGGCATGTATCAAAGAGAATTTACTTTGCACTTCCCTATACAGTAGTGTATGCGTTAGGCAGGGATAAGTGAACGGTTAGTTTGATTTTGCTATGGGGACCTCCATGGGATAATTGTTGTGATGGTGTACAGTACGGCCACGGCGTATAGCAAATATTATATTCTCTCCTCTGTCGGTACTCGGGGTCACATGAGATGCGTGAGCTGTTCGATTTACAATCATGTTTTACAGTGTTTTCGGGTCCAGTAAAATGGTATGATTAATGATATTGCTGAAGTAAATATAATTTGTTTATTCATATGCAAGATGTAAGAATACCAATATAACGGCTCAGGATGAGAATGACTGAGGAGGGAGAAACTAAATCGGATCACATAACAAGCATACTAAAGTTGTATTGTGTCAACTTTTCATGTTTTCACATGATGTTGACTTAAAATGCAAAACAAAATTAAAGTGGTCAAAGACAATGAGTTGTAATAAGAAATTCCACAAACATTTCTCGTTTCTAATTACATGTCTGTGCATACATGCACTTTATAAAAACATGTGAAGAATGGACATTCGTCCCGTGGATATTAAGGTCCCATGGTTGAGGGAAGGTTATACAAAACGTGTTTAGCCCCGTACCCATTTGTACCGGTCTCAGCCCGGTAATAGACATTTCCTCTAGATTTGTATATAAATAATGCCGAGATGCCAACAAATATTCCTTCATTTGGATATTTGAATGTGTGCAATTAACTTCTGATGATGAATCTATGTAACATATTCACATGTATCTGACATATGTTGCGATGTGTTTTCTCCACAGAAACGTCTAGAGTTTAGTTGGTTGTTTTTGTGGGGCATTTAATTTCGGTATATTTGCGTTCACCAAAGATAGCGCGAAATACTATACCCAGTGAAGATTAATACCGTGATTGTACAAAAGAAAAGACAGCTTTTCCCTTTTACTACAAAACACTTTTTAAAATAAATCTCATGACCAAAATAAAAAAAGTAGCCTCTTGTAATATTTTTACCTTTTCGAATGTAGTTCCCACGAACTAATTCTGATCCGGGCAACCGCGACATTAAACAACTAAGCAGAACATCTATAGGGAACTCTTTTGGAATTTTACTTTTTGGTGTCAACATAGCTCCACATCTGAGGTTCCAATTTCCATAGAGGAATATTGGGTATGGTTTGAGTTTCTATTTAAACAAGATACAAATCTTCAGTTTCTAACAGTCTTTGACGTCGAAAGCAAAAAGGTGGGATAAGTTTTTCGCTTTTTTTTTTTTTTAAGTTCAGGCTATTCTAGATAAAACATTGTTGGCGAGCAGGGTTATCAGGGTTTGATTTAAGATGTCCCTAACATGTGCAAGCGGCGGTTCACTTGCTTTTTCGAAGGCAACCAGCACCAACCGCAAATTCTAGACGTGAGTCGGTCAAGCATCTTCAAAACCCAGCCTCGCTTTGCAATCTCAATCTTTTCCCCTCTCTCAAACACGCACTTGCAGGATAATTACTGAGTAGAGATAATTGTAAAATTATTCCAGCGTCAACAAAGTTAATTTGGATTGTTTCCAATTATTATCAAAATCATCTAAGGACCACTTTCCGGTAGTATCTCATGGAAATCATAAACCGAAAATGGCAGTATCGCACTCAATCCAATCACCAATTTTCTAGAAACGGCGAACGAAATCCCCCCTCCTTAAAAAACACAGCTGAAAGGAAGGGTAACTAGGTCAGAAAAGACCGCAGGTTTCGGTTTTAGTAATTTTGCAGAATATCACTTTGGTCTCTTCGTTCTAAAGATGACAAAACGACAAAAACTTCTGCTGGGTTCAATATCTGTCACCTGTTATTCTAAAGCGTCTCCGAACCTACCTGCAACTCAAGCAGATGATTAAATTTGTTGCAAAAAGGCTGATGCTGGCGAAAATAATCATTGGCTCGTGATGTTTCGGATAAACCTCGATGATATAAGTTTACGAATCTGTCACATATCGATGTTATTGTGGAGCTAAATATGGACAGAATTGTACTTTAGTTTGGTGAAGTTTTGGAGTTAATACAAGTGACGTGGGCGTTTCAAGTGGTACGACTGGTTTAGCTTCCGTTGCTATGGGATTTTGTGACATCTCCGTTGCTATGGGAGTTTGTGAGGTATTTTACCTGATTTCCGTGTTTCCTCATGTCTATTGTTTTATGCAGATTTACGATATTTCCCTTGTATGTTGAAGACGTATTTGGTACATTTGTTTCAGTGTATGTACAGGTTTTTGTTTACATGCGTGACGTGTTAATGATGTTCCATTGGCTACCGATGCATTTTCAATTAACATTTGTTTTGTTAATACGCATGGTGCAACGTGACCAACAATATCCTTAAAATCGAATAAATACGGCAGGAATGCACCTCATGGCAACGTCAAACAACGAACTACAACGTTTAAAAACTAATTATTTTGACATCATGCGATTTTTTCTTGATTTCATCCCTTAATCCTTCTATTCCGAACAAAATCTTAAACAAAATATTTATAATTGATCATGCTGCGCTGTGTGTTGAGCTGACAGGGGTGACATGCCACTTGTAAATGCCAACTAATGGTATAGTGCTAGTTCTGTGTGTTGATGTTGGTGCATCAAGCACACGCCATGATCTAGGCGCATGCCGTTACTTTAAACCGACTGTTATTTCCAATTACAACATCGTAAAACCAAGCCCCTGTTTATCGTGTTTGGACACAGATTTGTAGCACTATTTACACCCATTAGCAACACACAAGTCTTTGATACCATAGAATTGGATTGGTTAATTAAAATTAATGTCCTATTAACAGCTAGGGTCATTTAAGGACGTGCCTCTTTGTGTGTTGTGTATGCGTGCTTGTGTGCCGGAGACGGGGTATGTTGGTGTACATGTACTTGCCACCTTGTGATAGTGCGGATCTGATGCCGACTTTAGAGTGATTACTGAAATACCATGCCGAAACACAGCATTTCGCCCGGTCACATCATACTGACCATATAATTAGAATTAGAACTTTAGTCGTACATCAAAGGTCATATTAAAATTAAATGAAATAAAAAAAAAAGGTTATTAAACAGGTTTCACATTGAAGAGCTATGTACGAATTGCAAACACCGAATAAAAGATATCGAAAACATCTGGATTGTCCCTTCAAAAGCACTGTTCACTGACGAAACATTAAGATTATCCATTCAAATATAATGTTAACTGTACGACACACGCATACATGCACTAATAGCGGTACATAAGCACCGTCATATGAATGCCAAATACAAAAGGGCTGTCAGTATAAACACACATACTGTAAGGCAAAACTGAAATCACCTTATGACACATACAAGGATTTTCAGTACAAAACACTGTTTATGTGTAAGAATTATGATGTCTTGATAAAGTTTCAACGCGTATGTATGTTGACATGCTTAGAAAAAAAAACTTTAAAGCACTCGTGCATTGTCTAAAACTTACGTTCTCCAGTTTTTAATGTAGGGTTTCTAGATATGACTGTTCTGTGACAATGACAAAAAGTTAATGGATTTTCTGAAATACACCACTGACGTATTCCTGCAAAGCAATAAAGTCTGTTCGATAAACAACAATATGTGCCTTTAACAGTCGAACGAAATGCAAATTCAGATGTCGCCCAAACCGTAAAGCTGCTTTAACGAAGAGGATGTACGATTTTCTTACTTTGTTTGCTTTCAATTTAAAATCGTAAAATATGAAACCGTCATTTACTTTCTAGAAATGCGAATACGGATCCATTATTTGTATCGCTAATGCGCATTAAATCATTGAAAATAAAACTAATACATGATGCATTTGCTTTAACGAAATCTTGCAGCTGCACGTATTAGTAATGCATATATTTTAAGAGGGTCTTCCGCTGTGGCTCAACAGGGAAAAAAACAGCCATGCATATCAAAATGTCGTAAACATGAGCCGTTTATTGTGATAATAAAAGGAATCTCGGAAAAGAGTGCAATTAAGTTCACTGGGTGTGCATGCGATAGGCAAATGAATGTCTTTTAAAGTCTAAAAATAACATATTGCCAAGGCAAGTACAAGTATCGTCTTAACGCAAAAAAACCTGACGACGTGTTGACCACATTGTTATCAAATGGTAAGCAGTCTAGATGTGCGTCAAGGGATCCATCGACATTATACAGACATATCATGACTACCCGAGTAATTGCCATGAACGTTTCACCGACCGGTCATTTTACGTTACTTTATATGATCAGTGTCAGTAATGCTCTTTGTATGATAGTTATTTGTTTTACACCAGTCTGGCATTTTGTTATATGTGATGTGACTATCGCTGATGTAAAGCACGAAGCATGCATCGCAACGTCAGCACACTCTTATCATTACTTAGAAATCAAAACCCCAAATCTCGTGATCAACAGGGCGCTTTTATGTGAGGACAATATACCCATATAACATTAGATGTTGTGTCGACGAGTCACATCCACAAACACAAATAAATTGGAAGGCAAAAATATATCATATAATGAATTACAAAACAAATTTTTAATTAAAGATTCATGCGAATTTCGCTTAGAAATAAAAACAAAATAGACACATAGCTAAAACAAACATTTATTGCATGAAGGGTACCAAACAATTTGATATGTGTTAGTACTATTGTCACAGAAATGTAACATATTCTTTTTTTCCTTATATAAATGTTCCATATTTATATTTAATATTCATCATATTTCGATTTGCAGTTTACATAGAGTTTTCAGAAAACGAGTATTTTAGACAAAGGAAAGAATAAAACTACAGTCTAGTCCTGTACTTTCAAAGTTTGTTTTCCTGTCCTGTTCTCTCTATAAGATTGACACTATTAAGTACTTTTCTATCAATACAAGTTTTTCCATTGTAAATGCCCGTATCTAATGCCCTGCTTTTGCAAATGGAACTTGAATGCTGCACTCTCTATGGCAGGGATATGTGTTTGCGTTCAAACGACGGTAAAGTCATGTGATCCACTTAGAAACAAGCCCATGAAACAACAGGAGTGTAGTCATACTGATGTACTCTAAAAGTTCTGATGTACCTTCTATATAACTATATAAGACGCGGTGAAATCTCCGGAGAACTAGCTGAAACAAACACCGCTGCGTTATCTTAATGTTGGTTCGTCATGTTATGGCTTCCTGTGTATGGATATCGCTTTTTTAATTCTACATTATATAATTTAATTCTTTTTACTTAAATGAAACATCCAATTAAATCTGACAATTTAAACGTGCAATTTTATTACGGTACAAATTACAAAAAATAAATAACGGAATGAAATAAAAGATCAATACAGTAATTCAGCTCTCTTAATCGATGTTATAAATCCCAGGGTACTGATACGGTTTTGAGAAGGAATATTAACTTCCAAATTAAGTACCGATTTATTTTTAGCTAGCATGAGGATGCTTAGTATAGTACATTTCATGCTGGTTATGCGTGTTTATGGTGAATTTTTGTTAACGATTGAATGTCCTTGGTGATTATTGTTGTTGGTGGTGTGTAATGTGAGTTACAGTTATGTCCTGTTATTTGAAGATACAGCACTCAACATTATTAGGGAAACAAATTGTAAACAGATTGCATAACATAGATACATGTTTGTGTTATGAATATAGTTTGTATTAAAATTGTTATCTTGATTATTTCAACGTAAATTGATTGTGGTGAAACATTTATGAAATATAAGGGTATGATATAAAAGCAAGTACGAATTCCCAAAATATAAAATGTCGGATCACGAATGAATTTTGATATCATATGAGATTTATGATACACGTCAATAATTTTATTTTCCGCAAGCTTTTGCTGAGCCATACAGAAGGTAATGGAGAAGATTTCATATATTATAAAATATAGAAGCTGGTATAAATCCTTGTTTTCACCTAGTAATCGTTAAGTCGTTAACACTAGTGCGACATCGTAATGCCATTATGTCATGTCCATTGCCTGACGTCTGGTGTTGCAATTATAGGCGATGATACTGGAGAAAAGGAATCCGTGGATTGTCATCAGATTTATCCCAACAGCCCGAGTCAAATGAAGACAGACTCAAAGAGAAACGAAGAGAAGTAAGATATGTAACAGGAGAAGTGGGTTAAGTTTCGTTATTCAGTGTCTTCTAAGCAGGAAAGACAGAAGAAAAATATGAGCTTGGTGCTTCGGCATGGAATTACAGTGATGTAGCACTCTAAAGGTGGCATCATATCAGCGTTATTACAAGGAGGCAAATACAAACATTACTGTACAAGTAATGACACGCATAGAGCCATGTCCTTAACTCTTTCCGTACCGCAACTCCGGTCCGGATTCCGTAGACTCGCCCCGTACATATAAAAAAAATGGCAGATTATCAATGTATTTTTTTAGACGAGGTGTAACTGCTGCAAAAATAAAAGGTAACCGTGAACCAATGTTGCTACTGTTTCATGTCGTTGTTCAAAGACATACACGTTTTCATTTTGCAGCATTGTGACTAACTTGTAGCTAATTATGACTGAGTAATCGTTATTTGTCCGGCAATGAACGATACTATTCACTATATTCAAAACAGTGTTGTAGTGCAATTACCAAATGGGGATTGATTTTAATTACGAAGTCGTTAAGTTTTTCTAAATACAAGAAGATTTTACAATGACTTATATTAAAATATCCATAAAAACTTCGATAAGTCTCCATAAATATTTGGTGATTAATTTACGAGTGTATGTATCGCATTCAGTCGCCGCCATATTGTTTATATTGGAGACCCCAAAACCCAACATCTTGCAGCAAATTCGATAACAATAGAACACGTGATTGAAAATGTGTACTCTGCACCTATAAAATCTTTCTTGCCAACTAATGGGTGCTAATTCTAGCGACAATTAATACAATTAAACGACTGTCGTGTGCTATAACCAGTTTTGCAGACGACAGGTAACACCAAAGTCTGTTGTCGTGTATACACGAAAACGGGGATGAGACGGCATATAAGTGTCGTCTGTACACGACAACGGGGACCAGGACACATAATGTTGAACTAAGCTGCAAATAGGACACTGAAGCCGATAAAAATTGACCAATTATTTCCAGCAAGTACTCTTGTTGGATTGCTAAAAATGGCAGTTTCCTACCATATGTTGTTTGTTTGTTAATGAATTAATTAATGAATATCAGTGCTACCTACTACTATTTATTTACATGAAGTGATTATTGGACTGATAACGAGTAACATACTATTCAGTAACTTCAGCAAGGTCAAGTCCATGTACCGGTTATTGTTGTGATTGCGACTTGTTAATTGCTTATTCTAGAACGCAGTACCATATTGAAAATTTACATCTTGTTCATACCTAGCTAGCTTATATACGGTAAAAGTATTTACACTGTACCTTTCGGGGACTTTTATTTTGATAGAACGAATGCTACTTTTGAGCAGGAAAACTCCAGTTGCAGAAGTAATATGACATATTTAATGTAGCCATGATTCATTATTGTCAATATTGCGATTTCAATAAAGCTCCCAATAACTAGGGAAAGGCAATCACTGTCTTCTTACACACAATATTGTTGAGAAAAGTAATTGCTGAAAATGAATCTCTACTTAATCAAGTGTGTTTGTTGTTGACGTTAAAAACAGAGCATTTTTAAAAACATTGTTAAACATCATGCAGGCATTTTTACTTTTAAAAATGAACAAATGCTCACTTCCGGTTAAAAATAAAAAATAGAAACTTATTGATCTATAATCGTCTGGGGCTACAATTATGTAAATAAAACATACAGTGATGATTTATGGGTTTCCTGTGTCAAATATTAACTCCATAAATCTAACATAACGTTAAGTCATGAAACGACAGAAACATTATGTCGCCAAAGCGCATTTAGTTGTGCTATTGCTTGTGGAGAAATATGTGGCGGGGAGGATCGTCGCCTGATATCCGATAGTGTTTACTCTACAGGAATATCTGTGTCCAGTAGATTATCATGGTGTTATGGTTATAGGGCAAAATAAATTGTGTGAGTTATCTTGATTACTTAACTTCTATAGCTGTGGAGAAATCTGTGCCGTGGAGAATCGTCACCTGATATCCGATAGTATTTACTCTACAGGGATATCTGTGTCCAGTAGATTATCATGGTGTTATGGTTATAGGGCAAAATACATTGCGGGAGTTATCTTGATTACTTAAAGCTCTGCATTCTGTGACATCTGCTCACTAAACTTTTGTTCTGTAATTTGTATTTAGCATTCATCTGATGAGCGATAATGTTACCAAGTACTGCTAACACTGTCGTGAACGTGCGATGGCTGGGCATTTTCAAGATGGCAGCTCGGCAGAGTACGAGACGGTTGGCCCCGATTTTAGACAGCTATATCCATAACTTAAATACTGCAAAAGGTCATGCAACACATCTTGTGTGATTTATGAAAAGTGATAATATCTTTGTACATATCTATATGGACGAGTATGGACGTTAAATATGTCCGTCAATTCGTCAACACGCCAACGTTAGCTTTATTTTGGGCACCTTCTTAAAACAATTAAATTAATTCAGTCGGAATTTCAATGTTATATTTAAGGGTAAAGTTTCTAATCAAGTGACCATGTTCTAGAACTGAATGTCGAGTATGGTTAAGAAAAAACAACATAGGATGATTTGACCATGCAAAGGCTCCATCACGATGTAATTTGTTAGGGTTTCTTGTTAGGATCAGTCATATGGTTGGCTAAGGTCTTTGTTTTGTTTTAGTTTTGTACTGTTTCACGGCCCATCGACAATGTTAGTCTCTTACACTTCACCAAACAACACTGTAAAAAGAGACATTCACAAAAAAAATATTGAAATACATCAACAACAAACGAATTGGCTGCAAAATATGACATATTTTATTGTAAAGATCAATAGAGTGTAAATAGTCATATATTAATTGCACAGAAACTCTATCGAATAATCTTTTCATAGACGGTACATCATAAGATCTGTCAAATGTTTGTTTGAAATCAACGAATTCAATCATGAAATGTTTGACTGTCAATGGTTAATCACATGCATGACAATAAGGCTGGTCTTCCTTACGCAACATGTAGCCATGTGTGATGGGTTGGCTAAGGGTGGGTCTTGTACAAAACGTTAAATCAAATAATTTCAATCTGCTTTTTTTGCTGACTTACTTGTTGACGTGATATACTTGTCTTTTGTGTATTTAAGAAAGTATCAACATGTGTGTTTGTATTATGGCGAAAATATTTAACCAGGATGAGCAAATGCTGGAAAAAATCGCTTGGGTCGTTTCACAATGACGTTGTTGCACCCATTGCAACATATGGGATCTTTGCATTTCTCTCCACTTCTAACAACCTGGCATTTCCTATTGATTGGCAATGCCTCACTTATGGCTTTGATGTTGAGCGAATATCCAGGTGAGGAAAGCGATTGACTCCGTCCCCATGCCGGAACATACTGAAGTTTTTAAACTAAATGTGACAGTTTGGTTTGGTTTGTTTTATTTTGTTTAACGTCATATTAACAACTAAGGTCATTAAAGTACGTGCCTCCATGTGTTTTGTGTATGCGTACATGTGTGCCAGAGACAGGGTATGTTGGTGTATTTGCATTCTTGTGATGTCGCAGATCTGATACCGACTTTATATTGCTATCTCACTGAAATACAATGCCGAAGCACCCAGCACAGCATTCCGCCCGGTCATATTATACTGACAACGAGTGAACCAGTTATTACTATTCCCCTGAATGCTGAACGTTAAGCAGGGAATAACAACTACCACTATGAAGGACTTAAGTATGTCCTGGCCTTGGGACAGAACCCTTTACCTTCCTCACCTTAGCGAACGTTCAACATTTAAGCCAAAAGTGAGGTACACTGTATTGCCAGGCAAGGCGATAGGAAATAAAAGAGGAGAGAAATATAATGATCCCAACTATTGCAATTGGTGCAGCAGATTTATTTTAGATTTATTTTGATCGCTTTTGTGTCCCAAAGTAGAGGGCACACAAGCAAATCCCCAAATAAGCAGCGCCAAGGTTAGGTTAATGGCTCACTGCTGATAACAAATCAGTCCTTACACAACATGAGGTAATTGCACGTTTACTCTGAAAACAATGGCGGCCGGAAGAGGCCGAAACAACAAACAGAAACGACGGATCACAAATCCGCAAACACACAGTATACTAATAAAGGATCCGGAACTATCCGGAATCATTACTAATGGCGCAGGGGGGTTCCCACATTAGTCGCGTCTTATGATACATGCAGTGGGTAGCAGTAATTGTATTCTTTTCTCGATCACCGACCTGCAGGGCTCCTCCTGAAAAGAGTTCATTAAGCGGTTATGTAATAAGGTTCTATCTTCTAAAGCTTTAAGTTGTATTTGTGCTTTCAAGTTATTTTCATGCATACTCATTCGGAAAACACCGGACAAATTGATAGGTATTATAACAGAGGAAGAATTCCGCTTAGTGGTACTGATTGTAGTTCCCCTCGCATGAATAAATTGTGAAACTGCCTTCTCTCAAATGAAATCAATAAACAAAGTAGGTCGGAGGTCAAGGTTGAATGGATCTTCCTTGATTGATGTACATGCAGTGAAGCTACAGTCATTCAGCATTACAGCTCTGAGACTTCCGTTTGCAAGTGACAAGTAAATAACAGTTTTACTTCAATCTAAAATTAAAATCAGATCCTGAGATCAGTTTTCGTTCATAAATGAACCCATTTCTTGCATAGACATTGTTAAGCAAGTCCCTATAAAATTATTCCCATACATTTCTAAGCAAATTAGCATTCTGCTTGGTTTTACATGTCAAAGCAGATATTTTTCTGTTTTCCTACCCGCCCATTTGTTGATGTGGCGGGGTCATAGAGATGACTCAGATGGTGCCCCCTCGTCTCTGTTCATCGATTCATATTCTTTCCTAACCCCGATGGATTCTTTGATTTTCATGAATTTTCAGTTGTCCTCCCTATCAAGGACTTAAAGGTTGTTCAAGTGTATGATGTGGTTGTGAATGTTTGTAAAGTTCTGAAATGTCTGATTTATTGTATTGTTTTCGGATGTCTTTCTTGTATGTCTATAGCACACTTTCCGTTAATTGCAATAATGTCTTTCTAATGTTGTTTTTTTTCGACCTGTGTCCGTGGTGTATGTAACGTTGCAGCTGATCGTGGAATGGATAAACATAGTATCCGTTCCTCTGAGTGTCTGCAGTATTTCAGTGCTATTTGGCGAAATGTCTCGATATTTTCTGACAGCTACCTTGACTGACTCGGCGTATTGTGGCTAAGTGAGCTGTTTTCTGCGGTTAAGAGCCGAAATACTAGTCATTTGCTCTCTTTGCTTGACAAGGGAAACAGTTGTTTTCGAAAACGCGTAAAATATGTTTTCATCTACTGTTTCTTGTTCAAAACGAATTTTGCATTTATTATTTATACCAAACCCATACATCTCATTCCGGTGAAAACTATTCGTTTGTATTTAAATACAAAAATTAAGGTATGAAAAACAAAGGTATATCTATAAGTATCACTCCTTTCGTGAATCTTAACTTGTCATTAATCATCACTTGTTATTACCTCCCTGAAATACACCAACATACCCTATATCCGGTACACGTACACACATGCATGCATGCACAACACACATAGAGGCACGTCCTTAAATGACCTTAGCTGTTAAAAGGACGTTAAATAAAATAAAACCAAACCTCACTGATATACTATGCCAGGGGCATCCACTACGGTCACATTACACTGACAACGGGTAAACAATACCCTAAGTACTAAACGTTAAGCAGGGAACAACAACTACCTTTTTTAAGGACTTGGTTTGTCCCCGCCTGGGGACAGAACTGTTGATAGGACGTTAAACAAAATTAAAAAAAATCTTTAAATCAATGCTTCATTATTTGTAAATATGGTGTTGACTCTGGACAGTGTCATGAAAATAATCTGCTACAAGTTTTGCATTTTCACCAATATCTGTGAAGCAAATATATTTATATAGATTTATCAATGTATACTGAAAATACAGGTTACTTAATGCCTACCATCTACATCCAACTTATCTGGCGACTTATTCAGGTATAGAAGTTGTGTGACTTTGATAAGATTTTGCGGTCCACCAGTGAGTTCATATCGTTCTCCAATGCTTCTATGAACCCATCAATAATACTGTCTTTGTAGGTCTAGGATGGTTTAGAATTCAGGTTTTCAAATTTTTATTTTGCTTCTTATCTATAATTGTCTATAAAAGTCTATCTGACTTCGGTTATATTTGAATCATAGTTTTCTGTAAATGTATTATTAAATAAAACATGTTAACATAAAAAAAATCTTGCTTCCATGAGCAATATATGACAGTGCTCCAGATAGCATGCGTGAACATAATTATATTTACGCAAACAAATCATCTTAAAAACGCATTGTCATGTGTAAGTGTGCGTCAACTTAAGCATGCAAAATACATTCAACGCAACAGGTCGCCGGAACATGCCTTTGGACTAATAGAATACACTGACATTGATTGATCTTCGCGTAAATGCTTTCAATAGAAACACGCGCTTTAGTTGAAAACACTCATTTGGTCACGGTCCGCGTGGTTTTGTCGAATATGGCGCTGTCAAAACAGAAGACTCTGATGGGTTTGGGATTTTCCCGCACTGTGGTAACGCTAAAGCGAAACGAACAATAGACAGGTGAATTTATAAACGAATTTATTAGAACTCTTTTCAAGCGCGTTATCAGAACAAATCACGCGATCGTTCGACATTCTACATTGCATGACTGGACAACATCGTACCCATGGCTAACATCAACAATTGTGACGGATGTTGTTGGGAGAAATTCAGTGATGTTGAAATGCAACATTTGTATCGAACATAATTGTTCTACCTCCTTTACCAAAGGATGCACTTATGTACAAACAAGTGTTCTGTTACGACATCAGAAATCGTCTGATCATATCGCCGCGGCAAGCCACGTGGAGATTCAGGAGAAGAGTCAAAAACGTAAACATTGTAATTTCATGGAGGAACGTGAAAATGACAGTGATAGTGAATCAGAGACAGTACAAACTTTGATTTCAAGAAAATAACGAGGTCATGGAGAAGAAAAACAAAAGAGAATTTCTGTACTTTTTCGATCCAAATAAAATGAAACGTTAGCCCTGATATTGATATCAAATAATATAGACCTTCAAGACTAGTTCAGCCTCAAGAATTTTATTATCAACTGTGATACATGTACGTACATTATAATGCTTGGAAAATAAAATATAATGCACGGTGCAACATAAAACATTACTGCCAGTGCTTGCAAAATAAAGTATAGTACATGTACATTGCTTAACAACACAGTATATGAAAGTGTCTGTTATATATCATTGTATAGAACAAAGTATCGAATGCTATTTAATTAACATTATATGCTTTTAGCGGTACTTTTGTGTTTTCACCCTGTTTGAAAACAGATTTACAGTTTTAACTCCCTCCCTTGAAAAGTAGGGGTAATTACCCGTATGAAAAGTGTCAGTATTTATAGATGATGATGATGATGATGATGATGATGATGATGATGAAAAGGATAATGAGTACTAATATGCTGGTCAGTGTTTTTTTATGATGATGATGATTAGGATGCGAGTCGATAGATGATGATGATGATGATGATGATGATGATGATGATGATGATGATGATGATGATGATGATGATGATGAT
>JAUMHH010161304.1:5494-17567 GCA_032359455.1 Chlamys rubida | reverse complement strand
AGATTTGGTTAGGGTGTGGAGGGGCGTGTGGAGGGTCTGGTTAGATTTGGTTAGGGTGTGGAGGGGCGTGTGGAGGGGCGTGTGGAGGGGCTGGTTAGATTTGGTTAGGGTGTGGAGGGGCGTGTGGAAGGGTGTGTGGAGGGTCTGGTTAGATTTGGTTAGGGTGTGGAGGGGCGTGTGGAGGGGCGTGTGGAGGGTCTGGTTAGATTTGGTTAGATTTGGTTAGGGTCTGGAGGGGCGTATATTGGATGTCAGATTTATTGATTTCAAAACAAAACTAATATAGATCTATTATGATTATGTGCCACTTGTCAAAAAAAATCAATATATTCTATCTGTATATTAAAATGGTATTTTTGTATGTGTTGATATATTAAAATTTATATAGTCATGTATATATATATATCATTCTTAAAGAGATTGAGTATACATTGAAGTATGTATTTAGATGAGTCACCTTGTCATCAATTTTGCAGAAATTTATTGGTCTGTCTAGTATTAAACTAAATTGGAAAACAGTTTAACATTACTACAGACTATCAAACCTCATACAACTAAGTGATTTAACCAGTGCTGTCTCTATTAAAGTTGAGATCCTTAGTATACAGATGGAGCAAAAGCTGGGGACACAGTATGGTGTGTGTGTGTACACAGCCAGGAGGATCAGCTTCCCTAACATGCATGTAATTACCACACACACACCAGTGCTAGCCCAGCTGGTAGCTCTCCTTTGTTGGAGGACAGAAAATCATGGTAGAGATCAGTCGGGGTAAGCTGTGTTGTCAATGTGTACGGCCATTGATCAGAGATAAAGTGACTCCTCCGTTGGTAATCTGTAAAAACACAGCTTTGGATTCTGTCTGTCAAGTGATAATATATGTATACAATCTGAATTGGCAGTAGACAGTTCATGGGCAGTGGGTATGACCTTTTCAGTGTCAAAGGTCAAATTCGTTGTAGTTCCTCAGCTGAGCCCTGTCTATACTCTGACTGGTGAGCAGGTGTGATACTGACTTCAGATGAATAGAGATTCAATATCTATGTTTGAGTGGAGCCAGTTATTTCATTTGAATTGAGACGGCCTGAGTAATTTTCCCTAGAAAAGATGTGAAAATTAAGTTTAGGACTGGTGAAATGGGAGATATAGTGTTGGTTTTCAGACGGGTTTCTGGAGCAGTAAGTGTGTGAGATTTATCACTTGTGAGACTAGCTTATCCCTAATGTGGTTAGGCCCGGGCTAATGGAGAGATACATGTATGTTGTAACGCTATTGACCTAGCAGACATATAGAGCCTTGGGAAGACCCACTTAAAGTATAATCAACTCACTTCAACAGGGCGATAACTTATTCACATGACTATTTAAATCATTTGTCTGAAATCAAAAAATACCAATTGGGTGTTAATGTGTATTCATATATTGTTTTAATTTTGATTGATGTTCTTTTCTGTTTTAAGTGCGTTAGAGAGCTGGTTATGAACTCGTTTGAACAGATGTTCTCCAGTGAGAAATTATCAGTGCAATCGATGAGTTGATGATATATATTAGAAAATTACTTGACATGGACAAAAAAATTACATTTGTAATCTGGAAATTAAAGAAAAAAAAATGGTTGTTTTAAAATCAGAAAAGAATTAAGACGTCCTAGACTTTTTATGTGAATTAAGTGTGTAATTAATCCTAATTAAACCTAATAAAGGTAATTAGAAGCAGTGTAAATAGACGAGGCACAAACAGAAGTGATGGTGTCGGGTGTAGTGGAGTGTGGTCGAGTGCCCTGTGAGGGGAACCTTACTTTGTTTACCGTTAATGCTCTATTGTTGACATAATAAATGATCAATAGGCTTTGTTATTGATGTAAACATAAACATATCAGATGTGCTCGTACAAGAACTAGAGATCTCCTGGCGGATTACTGCTGGAGCGTTGGCGAAGACTCGCCTACAATGACATCAACTATTGATCAACACTGAGAGTAATGATGTAGCTCCAACCACTGGCTATGACATGTGGTGAAAGAAAGGCTCGAATTAATGGAATAAAAAGTTCCAAATCAAGTCATTTCAGCTGCGCTTATTCCAAATGCCTTGTTATATTTCATGCATATTTTCTGTCATTTATATAGCACTACAGAAATTAAATAAGAAATTAGAAATTATTACATAATCAGATTATTGTCAATTCTATTATTTATGTGTTTTTTTCATCATAACCTAACAATCTTAGTCACAGCCTTTGACTTAGAGATAATGGTAAATCTGAACAGGACATTGACGATCGTTAGATCTCTGTTATTGATGATGGTAACGTCCCCGCTATATCTCATTGATGGTCGTAAGATCTCCTGTCATCACGCCAATATAAATCTATAATCAAGTAACATAAGGCCAAAGACACATCCTCAATTTGACAAAAAACATTCAAATATATTGATTTTCAAAATATATCAATATAGAATATATTTTTTTCTGTCAAAATCAATTTTAATTTTATTTAACACCTTTTGACCTTGACTTCAGGTCTCATCCTTTGAAAATCCCTTAGGATTAAATAGACTGGTTTTTTCAATGGACAGGAAATTTAGATTTCTGACAAAAGAAAGAATTGAATGCCAGACTCGCAGATATTAAGTCCTATAGTGCTGTGTGTGTATGCTGGTGTAAGGGTGATATTGATAGCGTATATTACACCGTAATTATACAATATATCTAGCTTTGGTTGCCTCTTATTCAGAGTCAACAGGGTCAACAACAAAATTGATGTCAATTATTGCTGCCCTAAAACCCACTGTAGAAATAATTAGATCTGGTGGCTAGTGAATAAAATAACGATGGCAGACACCCAAGATTGTTATCAGGACAGGCAGCGCTGCAGTAGGACTGCCAAGAACGCGTACAAGTGCATGGAAATCGTCAGAAATCTCCTGATGACTTTATTTACTTCACAATGTTATATCAGTCGGTAATGTAGAGGGATGTGACCACCTACAATAGGGGTTATCATAGGGAAAACCAAGGTGCCTTTGATACATGTGTTTAGCATGTCCAGGGGACACCTGCAGACCATTTGTGATCCTCATCTATACGCCCTTCCTCCGGACCTGTACTTTACACCCTCATCTGCAGCATCCTCCGTGTCCTTGGTGATGACAATGTTACTAAGCAACAAAATTAAAAGAGTTCCGTTATCGCAATTCTCTTTATATTGAACTTTCATGAAAATCATTGTTATCACTGATTAATGTGTATTTTAGTGATAGTCTTATGAAAATATGCTAATTAAAATACTAAAAGCAACAATAATTACATTTTGTAAACTTTATTAATATACAAGGTAGCTGAACAAAATCTATAGTTAATTTCAACACATATTTGCAGAGTTTTGCTACCATTTCTTAAAAGATAGTCCTAATTTATTTTTAGTCCTAATTTATTTTTTCAATCAAGAAAGTATCCTGTAACAACAAATGTACATGGGGTGTTAGTTGGCTTTAGATCACAGTTCTAGTTACATTATCTGTATGCCTTAGAGTCCCTGTGAAGGAAAACGATAATATAATCACCAACCTGTAATGATCTTTTTCTGTACATAGGAGTATTTCAGTGTAAACCAATACTGTCTTTCAAAGAGGAACAAAGGGTCTCTCAAATGTATTATACTTGTGTATGTCGGAATTTCATCGATTAGAAATAGATTCAAATCCAATTGCATGCCTAATATTAGTTATATTTGAAACCATATACAGTCAGAATACGCTGCCCCCAATTTCACTTTCTCATTAACTTAGAGAGATTTGATTTCATTGTATTGAGGATATGAATTGAGAGACCTGTAGAAATAGTCCCTGGTTTGTTCACAATGAGGAGAATGTCTGAAAATCACCGCAAATCTTCATTGCGGAGCGCGGGGAACAATGGAAGTTGGAGTTTACTGGGAGGAACTTGCCTTCACGGTTCATCAGGTATGACTCGCGGGGAAAGTGTCACACCTAACAATGGACAAACAGGGTCTTTACAAACAGTGTCGGTTCAAATTAACACGCAGCAGTATTGGGTCTTTTGATGAAACGAGTGGATTAAAATTTTTAGAAAGATATTTATTCTGTAAAGATTAAATAGACAGAATTTTAATGTGTTACCTGTTTGTAAGTGACATTCCTTAACACTGCTGTATCCTCCACGATTTAACAGTCGATAACACGATTTTATGGATCTTATTATATCTACAGCAACATTTCGAATAAAAATGACATTAACTGGTTTCTGTAAGATAAGGACTTTATATACCCGATACATATTACCTAGCATTTCACTATCAGATCAGGTCTTTAGCAGCATTTGTTAAACCAGACAGATATTACACGATTAAGGTTTAAGAAATATATCCTCAGATCATCTACATTCCTTGTTTTGTCTGTTAAGTTTAGGTTTAGTGTTTTTGTGTGTTGATGTAATATTTATTTGCATTTCATTTGATGGAGATGCTTCATGATACTCTTAGAGTATACAAATCAATTCTAAAATAAAAAATTGGGTCCCCAAACGGAGTAGGGGAGAACCAACATCCTGGTTGTCGGGGATTTTAACCCTTTCACCACTGTAGATCAAAATGGACTCATCCAGATTAATGCATGGTAGAGTCTACTAAATTACATAGGGGTGAAAGGGTTAAGTGGATTGCTGTAGGAATCTACAATGGATACCCAAAGGTATTCACTAGAGCTTCATCACGGAAAGTAAACATAAATAATAGGAGGCTAGAATTGGAATCGAGATGTTGTTGCTCCATCTTTCCCATTCTTTAACCCATTCACCACTGTAGACCATAATAGACTCATCCAGATCAATGTATGGTAGAGTCTACTAAAGTTACCTAGGGGTGAAAGGGTTAATTTTAAAACTCTTGCCTGGAGCTAGTAGGCCTTGGAAATCTGCTTGCCTGAATTATATGTCTAATGTTTATATTTCCTTGGGCAAGTGTGTCCAAATTTTGCTCGGGCCAAGGCCTGGAACTGATTGTCCTAGGCATCAAGGAAGTTACATATCCCATAATGTTAATAAAACTTGTTATTGGGTGTAATAACCATACCTGTACAAATCCTAGGCATCAAGGAAGTTACATATCCCATTATGTTAATAAAACTTGTTATTGGGTGTAATAACCATACCTGTACAAATCCGTGTTACAGAACAGTCAGAGACAATACAATTACAAGCCAACAAAGAACACATAGTCCTTGTTCATGTTTTTATTTATTTATACAAAATATAAAAGTCACTTCAAGTTTATAAGTATAACTTACACATCTCACTTAACATACAGGAAGAGAACACAGTTTATAACTGTATATGGTCATAACTGTATATGGTCATAACCCTGGAGTAATTCCAGGATTTAAAATGAGTAAGAAAAAAACCCTTAAGACAAGTAAAACATGACAGGACATGAACAAGATGATAGTGGAGATCTTATTGACAGGAAAAAATGGGGAGAGGGAGTGGAGGTGGGGGTAGGATGTAGACTGAAAATAGGGGTAATGTATAGACATTTCTTCAATGTTCTAACGTATTTATTAGATATGAACCTGTTTACCACAATGGCCACTGTTAACTCCCAGGCAATCTGTTAAGGACAGAGGCATCGGTTAAATATACTTGTTAATCAACCACTCAATATTGCCATAACAAATCTCGTCAGGAAGAAGCTCCTGTATAATGAGGAAGCTCAAAAATAGCACGTTTAGGACATCTAGGCACACTAAAACTCTCATCAATATTAGTCGTGACATGCTGCACTTAGACCGTCCATCGGCCGAGAAAGATGATAAAGCACTGAAATAGTATTAACATGGAAGTTGATCTGTGTTAATTTTCCCAAATGCCATGTTGCTGTTTTGAAACACGTTGATGCCATTTGATATGCGTCTGGGGCTCCTTTGCATCTCTTAAGCTGCTCGCTCCCCAATCGGATCACCACAAATGTTCGCAGTGTTGTTCCCAACACCAGGCTGCAGTTTCAGAGAAATGTTATTTCCATTCACTTCTGGACAGTCTCAGAATTCCCGCAGGAAATGGACTTGACTAAGGCAGCAGATCGATTGATTTAGCCATGTAACCAGAGGAAGGGAATTCCCGATTCATTACAGCGCCGGTCTCCGACAGATCTTTCGTGTCACTCCCAAGTCATTATTTGTCAAGTACTGGTATATCTGTTCAGTTTGTTATCCTAATATTGTTCTACGGATTGTCAGAATTACATAATAACAGACACATCGTGATGGAGATAGTGCTAAATCATATATCAGTTTGAATGACAGACAATCATTGTTCTAATGTTGGCAGGCGGAGATGTCTGGTTTGTCAGTCATTACAGATTTCTGGACACTTTTGATTTTGGTCTATTACGGTAATTGGCTATCAGGAGCAATGATTTTGCATAGGAATATTTAAATTAGAAATTTGGAAGAGTTACAACTAGAAAAACAAACAGAGGCAGGGTATGCAAGAATGTAGAAATTGTATAATATTTCATATTTCAGGTTTTTGACACATGCGTTAGGTAACGCAGGTGTCTAGTTAAAGATTAAGGTGGTACTTAATGCTACAGAACTTATTTATATGTATACCTAATCAAACAATGCTACAGACCTTATTTATATGTATACCTGATCAAACAAATGGTCTGTGGCAGCTGTTGTGTTTCTCAATCTTTGGAAAATAATTTGGCATTTTCAAAAATAAAGTATCATTTAAAATGAACTTAAAAAACTAAAAATGTGGTCCATCAAAATGAGTAAATTTAAATTACATTATGTTATGTTAATTCTTTATTTGATCTAATAATCACCCCCCCATCTCTTATAAACTTTCCCACTTTCTTTTTCTGGTTGAAACATCCCACTCCTATTTTATACTTTATTATATACCAACTTGCTTCAAGAAAGTATCTACTCAATACTTTTGAAAATTTGTTATCATCTTAATTCTCCCAAACAGTGAAGTGCCGAGGGCGTTACATAAATGCCAAGGGCATTTATTAGGTCAATCACATAAATACAGAGGGTATTTATTAGATCAATTACATAATTTCCAAGGACGTTTATTAGGTTATTACATGATTTTACCACATGGAATTGTGTTACGTTGATAAAGTACATGAAGGTATTACGTCATTAATGCATACAGCACCTTGAATATCCCATTGTTGGTTTATTTAATGATACTTAAGTATTGAATATTAATATTGTTTATTCAGTGACATAATATTTTAATTGTGTAATTGTTATTAAAAATAGAAACGCTGTCCAGTTGGTCTGTGTGTGTATTTCTTTTCTGTTGCAGTTTGTTAATAAAAGCTAACAGATGTGGACAGAGAAAAGTGACAAGGTCACACGTGTTAAGTGTTGGATAATAAGACACCATTTTATTTATATTAAACATGGTGGAAATCAATATCACAAACAAATTTCACAACAAACAAATGCGATTATTCATATTTTTGACATTTCACTCCAATGTTTCTGTTGCTATGGCACCGAGTGACTGTTATTGATTGGCCGTGTCTCCTGTCGTCATCGTATCGTCCCAGTATTGATGGACTTTGTTGTGCCGATGATCACTCCAGTGCTGGTCGTGTATCAGATTGGTGATTGATTATCTATTGTTAGGATGGTAATATTTTCCTTGAAATGCCAGCTATAGCTGACAGATTTTATCAATTTTTTTCATGTTTTATACGTGGCAAAGACATCATGTATTATACTGTGCAGGTCCTTTTAAACGTGATCACTGCATATCCTAGATAATTCAACAACACCTGTGTCATTTTTACCTGTCCAATGGTTAATGTGAGTATCTGAGAGAACACTATATACTGACTGGAGAAGATTGAGAGACAGTATCAGGAGATTGAATGATAAGGGAAGGAAATACTGTGTAAACAGACAAAGTGATCTCTGCTGATACCTTCCAGTAAATAAAAAAAACAATACTGGTATATCTAAGTAAAACATGATTGATGCATCCAAGTCATAGATTTCTGATACAATCCAGAAAAATACACATATTACTGATTCATCTGAGTAAATGCAAACTAACTGATGCATCTCAGTAAATAAAAATTACTGATACATCCCAGTAAAACACTGCACTGATACATCCCAGTAAAACACTACACTGATACATCCCAGTAAATATAAATTACTGATACATCCCAGTAAAACACTACACTGATACATCCCAGTAAAACACTACACTGATACATCCCAGTAAAACACTAAACTGATACATCCCAGTAAAACACTATACTGATACATCCCAGTAAAACACTACACTGAATTATCCCAGTAAAACACTACACAGATACACCCCAGTAAAACACTACACTGATACATCCCAGTAAAACACTACACTGATATACACCCCAGTAAAATCATCACTTCTGATACACCCCAGTAAAATCATCACTTCTGATACACCCCAGTAAAACTCTCTACCTTTCCTACATCACTGTTTACTATCCCACTTTTGATGCATCCTTGTAAAACTCATCATTTGGGTCCCTATTTTTTACTGTGGGCTTTGCTGTTTCATGTATTTTCGACGTGGAGTCTCCTGGGTGAGTTTAGCTGTACTTACTAGCCGTCACTGGTCTGGTAAGGAGCAGACAAGGAGTAGACAGTCGGAGGTTATAAAAGTTGTGATAGCACAGCAATTTGATGAAACTACATGTAGGGTTTTATCGAACTGAGGGCAGGTAGATATAGATCAAGGTCCGAAATAGAGGTCAAACCATGTTTTTGCTTCTCCGTTGTAACTTTATATATATTTTATTGAAATTTCTGTAGGTTACATTCTAACTATTGATCTGATCATCACTGATGAGGTTTAAGCTTGCCTTAAGGGACAGATCTGAATTGTCAAAGGTCAAATAATAATAATATTTTATTAAAATGCATTTAATAGATATTTTGAACTTTATATCAGGCTTATCGTCACGTCAAAGTTTGAGTTAACATATCTTCATGCTCATAAAATTTGTGAAAAAATTGTTTTGGAGTAATGTCCCTGATGTCAGGTAAGATAGGGAGTTCAGGTAGTGAAAATAGTGGGAAATGGACCGTATCACCAGGAGAACTTTGTATATAAAGGGAACAGTTGTTATTAATGGTATCTTCAGGTAGTGAAAATAGTGGGAAATGGACTGTATCACCAGGAGAAATTTGTATATATAAAGGAAACAGTTGGCATTAATGGTATCAAAGAAATTCCAAACCAAAATATTTTTAGAAAGGTGTTTATTATTTTGACTTATTAAATCGAAAAATATGTGAAATAATGCCAACAACAAAAGGTGACCAACATGATTCAGCAAAGAAGTTTATTTTTCATTTCAGTGGGTCGAGTATATTTTGAGTATAAAAAGAATGTCTTGAATATAAATTTTTTTTCTGACCCAGATGTTTGTAGCAACATTTGATTAATCTGTCATTAGGCCACAGATGTTTTGGATGTTATTTACTTTAGAAATTAGAAGTTTTTCGGTATACAAGGCAGACCTTATAAACACAGCAGTAGGAGGGTGAATGTTTTCATGTCTTAACTGTAAATTTGAAATTTGATCGGTGTTTTTTTGTTTCTGACTGAAATAGAGATGTTTGTGTGTATATACACAGTAGTTGTGTTGGCAGTGTGTACAGAATACAGGCCTTAGTCTTGTTAGACACTGTGAACCTGACACTTGTAAAACAGGCCTTTTTCAATTCATCTGTCTGGTGAGGGTTTAAATGTATTTAAGTTGTTTTGGTATGCAGTGGGAGATAGCTGTCTATGATTAATGTGTTTTACATGAGCCAACGGAAACATTCATATTTATTGTAAGTGATTTATGATTACATTGCCCACATGAAATAAAAAAAGTAAAAGTAAAAAACACATCATAAATTGTTTTGCAAATTTATTCTCATTGGTTTATGTAACTCTGGGGTTTGTCTAGCTGAAAGAAAAAGTAAAAAAATATGTGGAAAAAAGTAACACAGTCATTGTTTAGAAAAAATCACAAATTGTTCATGGCACATAATTATGTAGTGCATGCATAATTGCAAAGCATTTTGATGAATCAGATTTGAGGATCAGTCTCCACAGTATGCTTGACATGCCAGCTGTAATAGTTGTGGCCGTGCTGAGTAGCAGCTATGTATATAACATGCTTGGGTTGGAAGGATAAATGTGTTGTTGAGTCAATAATTTGAGATGTAGTGCCTCTCTATTCAGCCAGGTAATGAACTCTAGAACCCAGACTATTTACACTCAAGCCCTGTGTGGCTGGAGCAGAATCGAGGAAATAGCAATACTTTTATCATGTAATTTAATTAAAAAAGTCTTAAAAAAATAAGTTGAAGTAAAGCAAGTTCTGTACCTCAGGTAAATGTTGATATTACAAAGTAGGTATATAAGAAACGGAGAAAAACATTTAATGAGCATAAATCACTATGTAACAGTGCATGCAACAAGTTAAACATTTGTTTACATTGCTATAAAATGTAAAACAAACCTAGTTCTCTGGCAACAAGGATTGCAGTGAGCGCAGTCAGATCATGTTTTAAATCTCCATACTATTTCCATAACATACACACAGATAAACAGCCTCACACAGATGAAATATTCCACAATTAACACTAGCAGGGCAGTCATTGATTTCCACCCAGCCCCCTCTCATCTGGTGTAACCTTATGTGTGGTGTGTGCTGGCCTCCCAGTGATGTATATATATATATGTCTGATGGAGATGGTAGTAATCAATACCCTGTTATAACCACAGTGTAGGCTGGTGTATACACTGCTCCCACACACAGACAGACCGGCCCTTTAACAGGCCAGGGCTCCTTGGCTGTACACTGGTGATTACAACTGTCAGTTACCTTGTAAGAGATTACTGCTGATAGTCATATACACAGGAGTGCTGTATTGATGTCTTCTCACACGATTTACTGCTTCAAGCCTTTGTACAAGCCGAGTCCATTTGTACCTTCTGTCCCCATAGCTAAGTAACCTTAACCTGGGGTTCACCATGTCATTGATCAAAATGATCTCATATATACTACATACAGGTCCAGACCAGAGGTCCCAAATCAGAAGGGTAGGTCTGGTACGTTCATAAGACCACTGATTATGAGGGTCCATAAAAAAAATCATACAGACAAAATATATAAAAGGTCCGTTGACCTGCAGTGGAACAAGGGTATGATGAAACATGACTTCAAGTCTGGAAGTCTGATATGTCGCAAAGTCATTGGGTCCAAAGCAAGACTAAAAAGGGTCCAAGGAAAAACAAATGTCATTGGTCCAAGATAAGGTCATGGTCCCATTGAAAGGTCGAAGCAAGATCAGTTTGGTCCAGTGAAAATCATACGTCAAATGCAAGGTCATAGGGTCATTGTGATACAAAGCAAGGTCATGAATCCAATGAAAATGCTTTAAAATGATATCACTTTGGTCCAATGAAAAGTGATTTTACAACCAAAGGTCAGTGTTCAAATGCAAGGTCATTGGTCTAATAAAGGTCATTGATCCAGTGAAAGGTCACTGGCTGGCATAAAGCAAGGTCATTGATCAAGTGAAAGGTCACTGGTGCAAAGCAAGGTCATTGATCCAGTGAAAGGTCATTGGTGCAAAGCACTACTCCAATGAAAGATTGATTGCCAAAAGCAAGGTCAATAGTTCAATGATAGGTCAAGGTTTCAAAGCAAGGTCATTAGTCCAGTGACAAGTTAAATATTCAAAGAAAGAACTTTTATCCAGCAGAAGGTCATCGGTATCAAGCAAGGTGATTGTTTTAACTAAATTTTGATTGTTCAATGTTTTAACTAAATGTTGATTGTTCAAGGCAAGGTCAATGAAACATTGCAGTGTTTGAACAAAAGAACATTAGATCAAAGCTAGATCAATGTTCATGTGGAAGTTCAATGTATAAAAGCAGGGTAACATTCCAACAGAAAGGTCAATGTATAAAAGCAGGGTAACATTCCAACAGAAAGGTCAATGTATAAAAGCAGGGTAACATTCCAACAGAAAGGT
>JAUMHH010161293.1:0-17567 GCA_032359455.1 Chlamys rubida | reverse complement strand
ACTTCCCCTTTACAATTACATACAGGTGACTTCCCCTTTACAATTACATACAGGTGACTTCCCCTTTACAATTACATTAAGGTGAATTCTCCTTTACAATTACATACAGGTGAATTCCCCTTTACAATACCATACAGGTGACTTCCTCTTTACAATTACATACAGGTGACTTCCCCTTTACAATTACATACAGGTGACTTCCCCTTTACAATTACATACAGATGACTTCCCCTTTACAATTACATACAGCTGACTTCCCCTTTACAATTACATACAGCTGACTTCCCCTTTACAATTACATACAGCTGACTTCCCCTTTACAATTTGGTGATCAATTCGGTAAACCAAAAATTGAATTACACTGCATCATACGACGGTAGAGAATAACAAGCATTTGATTGTTGTTTTTTTAAACTATATAACCTTCATTATTGAGGCTGTTTTGGTTCAATTTACAAATACATTTTGTAGTTTGTTTGGTCACTTCCAACGCTTGTGATTGTAGTTACAGAATGACCTATGGAGCCAGTGCTCTAACCTGAAGATTATTTACCCTATTGTAGGACATTTACATTTTCCCGCGTGAATAGATAGAAATCAATTTCTTTATGAAGATGAAACCAAGCGCCATTGCTTGCTGGAATATTATGTGGCGTTTGACAAGAATATCTATGAACACTGTTAAAGTTAGGTCTATTTTATAAATACGTTTTAGTTCATGTTATGAGTTGTTTCGTTGACAAATATGTGCCATTTAAATCCTTAATCCAGGTTGATTATGACTGAGTATTTGTCCATGTCTAAAACGTTTGTTAGACAGACAGATAGATGAAAAACACATTAAACATGTATTCCAATCTATAATTCAATGATGACATACTTGAAGAAAAATGTGTAGAGTATTATAATGATATGCTCTACAAAAATAAATCCGTCACTAAACTGATTTTAAATAAAGATACAAATGATACTTACTAAATGCTGTAGATACACTTGCAGCAGACGACGTAATCGACTCGCCATTGAAAACCGGAGTGATTGTTATACTAATCCTTTGTCCAGGAACTGGTGAACGTAGAGAGAGAAACGTCAGGTTAGTATTAATCATGGATGTGTTTCCGGAGATATTTTTTATTAACTTGGAGTAAATTTCCCACGGAGACAAAGATTTGTAGGCCCACGTCACATTGAGGCTTCTCTCAGTTGCTGCCAATGTTATATTCATTGGTGTCAAATCAGTCTCTGAAAAATAAAAATAAAAATCAGGTTGATGGCAAATTGAAATTTAAATATTCTTAACATATTTTCTACCGAATCAAATATAATTGTGCCAATAATCCGAGCTATATGCCACTTAACGCTCCTTCCCACTTAAGAGTGTCTTAACAAAATTTTCAAATATATGTAAAACGATATTTAACAAGTATGATATTCTTGTACTTGAATGTCTAAATCATCAAAATTCAACACACAGATGCTAAAAATGAAATCGCATCTTAAAATACATAAACATAAAACAAATAAAACCATGAGAGTGTCGTTTACTATGTAACAAAACACAGGGGAAAGACAGTCAGACAAGTTTTAATGAAACGGGGGTTATGTCTTAAAATATATATATAAAAACTCGAATTTAAACACAGTTTATGGTATAAATAACGCAAAAGGATTTAGCTTAAGTGCTAATTTTTTAGAAAGTAAGAACATTTTAAAAACATTTTCTAAAACACATTTACATGTTTACATTTTTTTCAAAGATTTTCCAGTTGAGGTATTAATACGTCAGCAAATTAGAGCGGGAAGCAGCTCCATTTATAGAATGTTTCCAATTATCTTTTCAGATGTTTCAGATTAAATTAACATGTACATGTAGTTATGTTATTTTAATTTTGTAATTATTACAAAATACTTATGTATCTTACCAAGAGAACGCCAAACAGTGATTGATGAAGTCACATGCGTTGACACTTCCGTGGCATAGGTTTGCACCAGTCAAATATTTTAGTTATTATAAAAACAAATATCGAAATTGCACTTAATATAAATGTAAGGATTGAACCATGTTGCGTTGAGGTTTATGGAGAATAAGCCTCAACGACACTTGCACACAACAGGGTTCAGTTCTTAAATACATATTAAATAGAAAACATTGATCACAATGAATGTCATTTTACATTAAAAATATATATAATATCAGAAAAACTTAAAGGAAATAATAATACAACAGAACATTTGATGTTCTTTGTACATTTCTAAAACAATTTTAGTGTTATTTTTAACTGACAGGTTTTCACTTCGGAAGGTTTGTACATTTATGTCAATAACAACATCCAGATTCAAAGCATCAATAGTAAAAACTAGATTACTTCTTTGTATTTTATAGAGAAGACATATGAAAACATGCTCACAAGGATGTCCGCAACAAAAGAAACCTCGTTGCTATGTTTACGAATAATGAAGGAACCAGATATATACTCATTTAAAAATACACAATATCTCTGTTCAAATTTCCTACAAACACTCATCAAATGACAAATAATATAAAACTATTTTGCAAACTGGCGACTTTTGAAAAGGGTATTGTTTTATATTTGTGATACTTTATGGCAAATGGCAAAATTTTAACAAGTGATGCGTATTTGGTAAAGGTAGCCCTATTTCTCTTTGACTTAAAAAATGAATGCATACATTTTACTTAAATGCCATCAAATCTTGTTCAAACGCTCAAATAAATAAGTGATCTCCCTTGACATTGTAAAATCTCTTTTCAAATCGTTTTGTTCCGATGACCTGAGTGAGGACGCACGATTCTATGTCCAGCATTTGAGAAATATAATAGCAAGCTTAAAGACAAAAATCAAGTGAATACAAATGGAATAGCTGGTAGCCTAGCTACCAACAAGATGTATATAGGATGAGAGATTGACTTAAGAGCATGGTTCCTTCTACCAGCACCTCATAAATAAAGGATCTTACATGAGTTTCCATTTCATATGAGATTTATGAAACCAGTCTAAGAATTTTTCAATTTAGCGAGTCTCTGCTGAGCAAAAATGAAAAATTCGTGACGAGTTTCATCAATTTCATATGAAATGAAAACGAGTTTAAGATCCTTTTTCATCACATAGTCAAGATTTGTGGCATTTATTTGTGTAAAACGACAATTTCCATGCAACCTTGAAATGTAAACAACCCCCATTTTGATTCCAGTGCGTAAGTTTGTAACGTCATGTAAAGAACTGTACTTGTCCTAGGCGTGACGTCACAATTGATACAACCAATCACAGGTGTGACACAGTCAGTGTTACGACGTTATGTAATTGGTTGATATGACCTTAAAGTCACAACTGACCAGCTGATTCACGTACATGACCAGCTGATTCACGTACCAATTGATTATGGGGGGTTTACGGACCTTATGATAGATAAGGGCTGGAGGCATACGCGTAAGATATGATCTTAAGTCTCAACTGACCAGCTACGCACGTACCAATAGATTCTAATGGGGTATAAATATAACCTAGAAAGGAGATAATGGGGAGACGAGCAAAGGACGGCGAGAGAAGAGACTAGAAGGGTCAGGGACTTTTAGAGGCTGATACCAACGACAGAGACCGATCCCAACACTTGAGATTACCGGAATCAACTTCATACCAATCTTCAACTCTTGTTACTCATTGTGTTACACAGGGCTGATAGGTCATAAAACATGGGTTAATACGCCAAAAAATATGGCATGGGTATATTCACTGGATAACACAGTACATTATGTGATAAATTGACTTACGTTTACTGCAGTAGAAACAATGTAACTTATCTAAATAAGATGTTTTCTGAAAGATATACGCTTATTTCTTTGCTTCAGTGGGTGGTAGGAAGTTAGATATTTGTGAGTATACTGTTTGACAGACATACATGCATATTAGTATTAAAGGTCGGTATATATAAGCACATAATTTAACGTACTTGCTTGGATAATCCATTTTATGCTTTTATCATAAGTAGTATTTCAGTGAATGAATCAATAGCACGAAGTACTACTAAAGCATCATAATGTCGCCTAACGAACGACGGAAATAGGAAATGGATTGAAGTGATATAAACTGCAATGCATTCTGGGAGAGATTGGAAGTCATATCTTAACTCATTCACCCCTGAAGACGCATTTGAACTCTTCCAATTCAAAGGTTGGAATAGTTCATTATAAAATTTCAGGGGTGAATGGGTTAATTAAGTTTGTTGATGATCTTGTATTTTTAGAAGTTGAATAAAATATAAAATGGCGTGAGAAGAAATTTTGAAAAGGAACGAACACTTAAAGGCGTTGCGAACACACTTCTGGAAAAATGTACAAGTGTTGTATGAAAAATATTTCATAAGTGCAAGGGTCAAAAAAGGGAGAGTTAGGCAGGGCCATTTATATCAAACTATACCTTTATGTTAACTCCCTTTAACTCCACCAATAAAGAGAAGAATCAGTCGTGAATCCATTCTGTATGATCAGTAACTCTTTCTGACGAAGTCGCATACCATTTTCTTTTTTTTCTTTTTTTTTTCTCTTTTTTCTTTTGTACCTACACTTAATAACCCAGGCATGCATACGTCTTTCGTGGGTTGTCTGGGGATGATCTGCCCCAGGTACAACCCACAATACATGAAACACTCTCTATTTTCTTTCTTCACAAATCAACACTTCATTTTTTTTTCTCTCACTTTTTCACACTCTCATACTGTAATTTCCTCTTTTTTACCTCACTTTTTTACACTCTCGTACAAACCCCCCTCACACGGGGTTAACAAAAAAAATAATAACACTGAAATGTTGTCCGGTTTCCAGGTTCCCTAGTTATGTGTTTTCATGTATTTCCGCTGATTGTTGTGCACAGGGTGTGCGAAGGATTACAGAATGAATAAAAGTGGGAATTATTATATATTTAAATGACTGTGAAAGCTATTAATATATTTCCAATGTCTCAGTTATAGTGTTGTTCACGTTGTGTGACCCTGTTATGTTCAGTATTTCTAACTCTATGTCTCAAAGCATGACAAGGACAAAGTCAGGAAATAATATGGGGGACAAATTGACAGCTGGGCGTTCGTAGATGTAGGTATACCTCAGTGATAGTGAACGGACGAACAGACAGATGCAGTACACTTATAACTTTCCCTCCGATAAGACCAGTATGAAACTAATAAATGAATAACTTGATTACAGACATGCCTTTTATTAATACCATCTTGTTGATGATCTTTTCAGTCTGCATATTTAAACAATACACAAAGCATTTACCTTTTACACAGGTGAGATTCCTCGTTGAGATGAATGCGTCAGGACACACACAGATGGTTTCTGAAGCAGTTTGGTTATCTGGACTGGACTTGAATGTGTAATTACACTGGACCTGCGTGTCAAGTGTAACTTCCGGTGTTGATCCCATTGACGTATTTGGCAAATCTGTCATTGACGGCGACGGTGTCGTTGACGGCGAAAGTGTCGTTGACGGCGAAAGTGTCGTTGAAGGTGGCGCTGTTGTTGATACGGGTTGCGTGATTGATTCTGTCGTTTGAGGTAGTTCCTGTGATGTGAACAACGATGAAGCAGGAAGCGTGACATTATCTGATGTTGGGTCCTGGCATAACACTGAGAAGGCCTGAAAAGGAAACACAATTTGAGTCTCCGAGCTTAATACAATAAAATACAGAAATGGAATAGAATATTCAAATCTTAATTAAATGAACACGAGGACGATCCTCTGCACTTCCAGTTTAACTTCTGTAAACATCAAACTCACTTCGCTTTATCTGTTATTCCACTTGTTTACTAAATATATAATTTTTAGGACACAGCCTGTACATTGCGCCATAGTCGCTCGCACACAAGGCTTTGGCGCAAAAATAAAACACAGACAACGCTTAAAAATTGTTGGACCCCACTCCCCGATATCCAAGTTCCTGGAGAAGCCTGTTGAATTTCCCTACCCCATAACTCCAAACCCAACTAGCATCCCCTGTCTGCAGGATCCGAACCTACGAGAATGTGGGCACTAGCTCGACTGTGACATATGATTATCAACCACTGGTTAAAAGCCAGACAGTGAAGTAAAGCCAGGTCGATAGTGTCGGATTTATAGCATGTAATACACAGATTGTAGGTATAACGCCAACGGACACAATAAACTCAATAACTTAGCAAATCACTAAAAAGATTTAACGAAAAACATCAGTTCAAAAAGAAGCACATTTTTTTTTTTATATCAATAGATTCGGTTAAACCACTACAGTGCTTGTTAATTACATGCAAGCAGGCGTTCATCCCGTGAGAATGGTGGTACATGGTATTACCTGATATACTTGGAATATTCTACGGCGAACATGTGAAACTATTTGAAATAAGATTGTTACAATATAATACCACGAAAATTAATAATTGTCACATTTAGTTTTAAATTGATTATAAATAAAATGTAATGGCTGAATAATATGGAGAGGCATGAAGAACAGCAAGAGCATCAACAACAGAAGCAAACAACAATAACCAACAAAACAAGAACAAGCAAAAGGCAACAAGAACAACAAGTATAAGAACTGCAAAATCAGGAATAAAACAAAACTTGAAAAGCACAAAAGCGATATGTCAAAACTTTGGGGAAGTACATTTGTAAGTTTAAATTTAATCATAAGAAACAGTTAACACGTCCCAATTTGTTGGGGCGACACGATGATACATGTAATATCAACTAAGGGAATTTTTACCCCAAAACATTTGGGGCGTAATTACTAACACACGCAATGTAAATAAAAGCTGTAAATTATTTAGTGTATTTATCTGTGTAGTTTGATGAAGTAATAGCTGCTTGTACATGTACTAATATACATAGCACAAGCCGGTGTTAAACTTCAAGGGTACAACAGGATTTCCTGCTAACGAGGTTGGTTCCCGGTATTATTTTTATAACCATTGTCGTTAATTTTGTATTAATGTTGCTGTATCATCTTCATTTATTTTATAAAACGTTGTTAGTGAAACCGCGACAACTTTATTATCGTTAGTCTATGCAGTTTCCGGGAGTCGTCCGACCATCGTTTAAATCTTTAGCATGTGTTACCCCCTCTCCTAGGTCATATTACAAGAAACTTCCCGTTTGTTCCTGCATATGTCCGGAACTTAATATCAAGACAACAGGAACATATACAGCAAGCATTGCCTAAACCATACGCGCATTAAGTTGCATAGCAAGGACAAATACATGCGAGGCGTTTTGAATATACGTGTGACAACACGATTGGTAATCAATAAAACAATGTGACAACACGATGAGTCGTCAATAAACCAGTGTGACAACACGATGGGTCGTCAATAAACAGGTGTGACAACACGATGGGTCGTCAATTAACAGGTGTGACAACACGATGGGTCGTCAATAAACAGGTGTGACAACACGATGGGTCGTCAATTAAGAAGTGTGACAACACGATGGGTCGTCAATAACCAAGTGTGACAATACAAAGGGTCAAACATAAACAGGTGTGATAACACGAAGGGGTGTCATTAAACAAGTGTGACAACACGAGAGGTAGGCAATAAACAAGTGTGACAACACGAAAGTTCAACAATAAACAGGTGTGACAACACGAAGGGTCGTCAATTAATAGGTGCGTCGACACGAAAGTTCAACAATAAACAGGTGTGACAACACGAAGGGTCGTCAATTAACAGGTGTGACAACACGATGGGTAGTCAATAAACAAATGTGACAACACGATGGGTCGTCAATAAACCAGTGTGACAACACGATGGGTCGTCAATAAACAAGTGTGACAACACGAAGGGTCATCAATAGACAAGTGTGACAACACGAAGGATCATCAATAGACAAGTGTGACAACACGAAGGGTCATCAACAGACAAGTGTGACAACACGAAGGGTCATCAATAGACAAATGTGACAACACGATGGGTCATCAATAAACAAGTGTGACAACACGAAGGGTCATCATTAAACAAGTGTGACAACACGAGAGGGAGTCAATAGACAAGTGTGACAACACAATGGGTCGTCAATAAACAAGTGTGACAACACGAAGGGTCATCATTAAACAAGTGTGACAACACGAGAGGGAGTCAATAAACAAGTGTGACAACACAATGGGTCGTCAATATAAAAGTGTGACAACACGATGGGTCGTCAATATAAAAGTGTGACAACACGAAGGAAAATCAACATCAAATATGACAACACGATGGGTAGTCAAGAAAATAGTTTGACAACACGAAGGGTATTCCATCACAAATGTGACAACACGAGGAGTTTTAATCAAACAACGGTCTAATAACACGAGAGGTTGTCAGTAAACAAGTATGACAACATGCGCGTACGATGGGCTAACAACAACAAGTGTGACACTACGAGGGGTAATCAATATATGTGTAACAACACGAGGGGTAGTCAATATATGTGTAACAACACGAGGGGTAGTCAATATATGTGTAACAACACGAGGGGTAGTCAATATATGTGTACCAACACGAGGAATAGTCTATGTACGTCTTACAACACAAGGAGTAGTCACTGTACACGAGAGGTTGTCAATAAATAAGTGTAACTTTATGATGGTTAGATAATAAACAAGCGAGACAACACGAAGGGTCGTCAATAAACACGTATGACAACACGAGGGGTAGTCAATATACGTTTAACAACATGTGAGGTATTCAGCATACATTTTTTAGTACAAGGTGTATTTAATATATGAGTGTCAATACGATATGTATTCAAAACACATTTGTCAACGTTAGTGTGGTCCATGATACATGAACGCGGTGTATCTTCCATGTATGACTAGACACAACTATACAGCATTAAATCACTGAACTTGTTAAGTGTATACATAGCACAGTGCATCACTTACTGTACGAGTAATCAACCCCTAAAGTCGAAAGGGTTGTTCATTTATGTGAACTCATCATATCACTTTTCAATAGAAATGCCTTATACATCAGATAACACGAACCTTTCTTTGTATGCGTTATTTGGTTTAAATCCTAGATGTCAGTTAGAAATGACAAATTCCATCATGGGCACCAGCTCTCATGTTAAATTTGTTGTTTCCTATGGTAATCATACTGACTATGGAAGTCAACTGAAAGCAGCTTAATGCTTACATTTTGAAATACTTTATATCTCATAGAAAGTTCCATTTATTTATCAAAATTCAGAATTTAGTTTAAACAAATGTATTTTTCGTGTGGGCTTGTTTGATGAAGCAGTCATCGTCCAATCATGACGTCATAATGATGATGACGTCAAGACGTAGATCATGACAATCATAGTTAATCTAATTGTCATCCGAATTTAGTGGCGTTAAATATTGGCAATGTCACAGTGGTAAATAGTTATACAGTGTCTAACACAAATCACTGGATATCACGGGATACACCACGATACTTGCTGTATGAGTAACCATGGTACTTCTGGTATAAGTATGATTTATTGTATACGTTTAAGTCATTCTGTATTTTACTTTATCAGTATTACCAACATATTGTAAATATATGAGGTTACAGTACACATGTATACTAGTTTTGAGTATATTACGGCGTAAGTGCCTTCAAACCATCTAAGAAAGATCGGCAATGTGTAACCCTTGAATCACATTATTGTGCAAGTATTTACAACAGATCACTTATATTAAGTGTAAGTGTAGATCTACATGTCATTTCAATAACTCAGTTGAACATTTCTCTTGTCTTGTTTGGGTTGTTTTTTTGGTCAAATCTCGGAATACTACATATACGTCCTTCTCCGATCTCATTTAATTAGATGAATATGGTCTGTTGTATACATACATTGGATAACATATTGGTTACTTAAGAGGTACAGGAAGAAAAATATTCAGATAAGTGTGAACAAAAAGACAAACACAAAGATATTACCAGGAATGACACTGAGAGAACACCAGAGGCAGAAATACAGACCGAGAGACAAGCTTTACGATACAGAGTGGAGACTCGTTCTTGCCCTAGGATGTAGGATAGGGAAATTCTATCTGAGGCTTAATCCTGAGGGTGGCATTTCCCTGTCTGTCCTATACCCCTCATTCAAATAACCTGAATTAGCTCAGAAACGACAATAAAAGTGTCAAAATATCATATCGCGGTATCAGAATGATCCCGATTCTGGGACGTCACTGTTGTGCAATGGTGACGTTATGCACAAGAAATAGGGTGTAAGATAGATATTTCTTACATCCCTTTCTTACCCTGGACAGCTCTGTCATACATGCAGTAGATATATAGCAGATATGGAGCAAGAGACAGAGGGAGAGGACAGAAATACCCTCCCACAAGAAAATCAGCAACAGGCACAGCTCCAAATAAGAGTTACACTAGTACCTATGACAGGGTTATCATATACATGTAGTTACAGTTGTTTCACCACAGAGAAGAGTTCCGGCTTCCTCTTTCAGGACGAAAGCCCCTCAATAACTAAGCGTTAAGCGTGTTTCTTACCTTCAGTATACAACAAACCAGCACGAACCTCTTCATCTCTAGAGCCATTTTTGCAATCGAGTTAATTTTGTGTTTTGTTATAAGTGTATATATAATATTAACTGCGTGTGTGCACAGCACAGCCTCATACCTCCGGGAGGAAATCCGTTTGTAAATTTTGTTGATTCATATTTTCGTACAACGGAGTTTAAGCCCCATGACAAGGAAACAGATCAGTGAAAAGTCTTGTTATCTTTTATTAGTAGAAACTCCAGAAAAACATCACTCCCTGTATTGTGGTGTCAAATACTTAGCATCCTTACGACAGACTTTCATTTATTTTCACATTAATATGATTATATTTGGGTATTTATATTGATTCAAATTCTCGTAAACCAGTGCTGTGGTTATATTTATATATATTCGAACACACATGACCTAGGTTATTGTGAAAGCTAGCTGTGACAGGGAGGTGATCACTGCAGCTGATTGTTAAGGACACGCTTATATATGAAGTACTCATATACCAAATTAACAAACAAAATATATACACAAACACTGTATGTAGCTAATCCTGAAACTTGTCTCATCACCTATCTGTCACAAAGTAAATTCGCAGTAAAACAATGCGCTGTGGATAATTATAGAACAATCCCTGTACGGACGGACGTGGAAGTGATTGTCATTGGGTGTAACGTATTGAAATATGGGAATTGCACCAACAGGTATCATAATTCATTAAAGAATATGGAAATGTTAAATATATATATACACAACATGTGTGTGTTTGGGACTGCAATGTATATAGGGTAGTAAACGGAGTTGAATTGATTGATCAAAAACATTTTCTTTTATCTATTTTTTTAAATTAATGTACCAAACCCATCGTTCTCTTCCTCGGTATTGAAGTGACTCAAGTCAGTCTCATTTACATGGGAGACGGCAAGCATTACCAACTTCCATTTTAAGTAGATGATCAACAGCCGAGTAAGAATATCAGGGATTCAAGCCAAAAAGACGAAATAAATTTTGCTGTCAATGTTTTTACAACAACGGTGCGTACGCGCCCAATTTAGCCGGTTGTTATGGTTACATTGTGTGAAGATTGCCCCTAGTTCTACCCCTATCCCGATACACATGTCAACCACGCACAGCCCCGCCCCCTTCGCCCTATACACGTGTCCCATGAATTCAGCTGAGCTTTTAAGGTCCCTCTCCATGTGAGCTACTAAGGGCCCTGAGCTTCTCGTTGCTTCCTGCTATCTTGCAGCATTACAATGGCTCTAAGTTTTCGTCTGTAGCTATAATTACACATACCTGTAAAAATGCTCAATCTTGAACATAATACAATTACAACTTCAAATATGCACAGATTTACTACTCAAAGACAAAGCATGCTTATTTAAAAGATGTCCATTGATTAGGTTGCCTTACAAGCGTCAGCTGTGAGGAATTTCCCTTTAGCTCAGCGGTAGAGAATCGGGCTTGAGAGCCTTGAGAGCCAATTGGTCGCGGGTTCGAGCCCCAGCGACGGCACTATCTTTATCACTATTCCTCGTCCTACTACAAACAGGTGCCGTTGACCCTCCCCGTTCAAGGTAGGAGAACCCTTGGCGGGGAGTCAAGGGGGGATAGTGTAAAAGATGTGCATTGATTAGGTTGCCTTACAAGCGTCAGTTGTGGGGAATTTCCCTTTAGTTCAGCGATAGAGCATCAGGCTTGAGATCCAAGGGCCGCGGGTTCGAGCCCCAGCGACGGCACTATCTTTATCACTAATCCTCGTCCTACTATACACTTACAATTAATTATTGTTTGAAATATTTATACTCATTACTACCTAAATCATAAACAAAATAACTTTGTATTTAAATCATTCATGCATTAACTATTTCAAACATATAATAACTTATTAAATCATTCATACGTTAATAATTTGTAAACTAGTGTGTTTTACATGTGTACTATAGTTGACAGTATGACCTGCTAAAAGCGCACTTTCGTGCCTTCCATACATGTATATATTGGTGTCTCTTCATATCTGTCAGTTACAAAAATGTCCGTTAGAGAGTAATGCTGTATTTATAAAATAAACTAAAACACTTTAATTTTCATATACCATTCAATGGTCATTTTCCCGTTCGTGTAGTGTCATATTGACCCAGGCAAGTTTCACAAGTATTAAATACAAAATACTGGTAGTACAGGGTCACGCACAAGGCTGCCAGCCTGTTCTGTCTACTCTAGCTTTTAAAGACCGGTGTTTCACTAGAGTCGAATATCGATATTTTCCCATACTTTCATAACATTCTCTTACATTTTGCATATAAATATTGCCAGTGACGTGTGTAAAAATCGTGAAGAATGGTATCAAGGATAGGATAAGATGTCTGAAATACTTAAACCGCATAGAACCAATCTTGCTCGATAGTCATATACAAATGAGATAAATATACATATATAGGTATCACGTACAATCAATGGTATTATCAAATATCGTATACTCAAGTAGAACTTCCAGTTTACTAATATCCGGTTGACTCAGAACAGGGACGTACATGTATCCTATATATGTACATGTAAGTATTGCATGCGTCCCAGCTCTGAATATCAAACACAGATCTAGAGTGTCCGTCACAAAGTGATCCATGGTCACGTATCAATGATCCTCTTCAACAAATCGGGAGAGATAGGATGTGCACACCGGATACACCAGCTACATGAACCTGTCGTAGGACCCGTTCAACGTTATCTTGGTCCAAATTACATGCATCCTCTCAGGTGAATAGAAAGCTGTTACCGTATAAACACAGATATTTCTATTTTCCATACAAACATCTCTACTTCTAGGGGAAATGCAAACATTGTTTATATATATTTCAATTAGTCATATCTGTATTTTGAATAAAATGATATTTGTGTTTCATTTGGAGATGTCTACTTATAGTAGAGATATATCGAATTGTGTAAGAAATAGATATATATTTATTCATATGATTTTGACAAATTTCTTTGTCTGCACTGTCGTTATTTCTTCTTTACCCATAGCTTTATTTATGTGTATATATTTGTTTTCACTTCCCCGACGTTAGTCTTCAACTGTGAGTTATATAGGTAGGATATAGAAACTATCAAAATAGATAAATAAAATGCTTGAATAACATGAACGTATCTGACAAAAATATGAATCGATCTAACACGTTGGGAAATTCCTATGCGACGCCGTATATATACGTACAAGATACATGTGGACGGGGTAAATAAGGATACATATGTATATGGATCTGGCCGACGTCAGTTACATAAAAGAACACAACTGTGAGTTTAAATTTCTGTTTTTCGTCGTCAACGTGTACTGCATGTACGCCTATAGGTGTTCCTCTGGTCACAAACGATTTTTGCTTATGCAATTAGGCAAAGGGCTTTTACCTTTCTTTTTTTAAGGCCCTTTTCAATATGTATGAGATTTTCTCTCATACTGGTGTCAAGAGTTAGAGGTGTACGTGTACATAGCTCTTAGGCCGCATAACACACTTAATTTATAAGGATATATATCACAATGCATCTAGCTTCAACCAGTCGCAAAACTGTGAAAAAAAAGAGTTATAATCAATATAGTTGGCTTGTCTAAATGACCACCCGTGAAGCTTGAATGCTGAAATTATGTGAAGCGACCCTAAAATCAATATTTTCAGTACTTATATCACAGACTTTAATTTATACTAAAATGTACATAGATGTTCAATCCAAATGAAGATATCCGCTTAATATAGGTTCCATTAAATTTATTTGAGAATATGTTGTTTACCTATGTAACAGTAAAGAGAACAGTATCGCTTACACCGGGGGTCGAACCAGCAATTCCGATACCGCCAATCTACCGATTAAGCTAAAGGGAATTCCCTCGCCGTGAAGGCGACCGTCGTCCTAGTATGTTCGATTCCATTGAAAATAGGTTCAATGCATCAAAGATGTAGATGCAATTATTTCACTAAAATGCCTAAATCACTATTTTTATACATAGATTTTTTTTGTTTAATTAGTCATAGTCTTGCTCCGGTTTTTAGCCAAGAGGGCTCAATTAAAGCACATAATAATGATCTGTCCATTCCTGACCATATTTGTTTGGTCGTGTGACACCTTGTTCTTGGATTCTGGTTATCGTCCTTGAAGTGTATACCACATGTACTTCCGGGTGATGTCGCTGTAAACAGGAAGTGGGCATGTTTTAGTTTTCGTTCCTTGCCGCAAGTTCAAAACTATAAATTTGAGCGAGAATGGACAAATTAAAGAAAGTTCTCAGTGGAAATGATCAAGATGAAGAGGAGGGTATTGTAACACAGGTATATATGTAGGCGTGTCGACTGTTAAGTACGAAAAACAACAGCAGTATGACAAACCAATCGTACTTTACTGAAGTTACGACAGTAGTCTTGCACTTGAGGCTTGTAAGAGTGCTGTGACAGTTATAAATTTAGATAGATAACTTTTGTTTCATTCCTGCATGATTGCTTATCAACGCTTCTGAGTGGAATAGATGTTTTTTTCACATGTTGACGATATTGCCGTATTAAAAACAATCGGGCTCAAGTTATTTTTAAGCAAGCAACAGGTGATCTTAACCATTGATGTGACTCATTCCCATGTGTTTATGCGGGTATAGTAAAAGCTATTTGTATTGCATTGTCGGCTTAAGGGAAATGGGGCATAACGAGTAAGTACTTCAAGTGCAGAAGGAAATAAATAACGTCACTTGGCTCAGCAATAGATTTAATCTCCCAGTCTGGAATAGCGTTTTTCATATTCTTCTTCCAATAATCTGCATATCAGCTCTGGTGTTTTGTCGCAGATGTGATATATATCACATATGGTTGAATCTATAGAAATCAAACTGTAGAAATACATGTAGAAAGGAGGAGGTTATCAGCATATTAAACAGGTTCGGCACAACAAGCTAATGTTTGTATGTTTATGGTATGCGATGTTAAATAAATATTCTTGTATCTTGTATCTTCTTGTAACGGCGCATATGGGTAATAATTCCTAATGATCATTTGGGTAACAGTTACCCATTTGAGTAACAATTGTAGTACTGAAATGAGGAATAAAGTGAAAAATAGTCCAATAAAAAATAAAATGAGGTACAATTGCACACAAAATATATGTTAATTCAGTTGTCTAAATGTTTGTGAAAATGACAAATTGTATCACCTCCATTGCTGATAGTGTACATGTGTTGTAGAGTAGCTATAAATAACACACAGAAAAATTCATGCTCACCTGTCACATTTGCACTGGATAGTCCCATTGACTACACACTGAAGTCAATGGAGAACAAAGTCAGTGATATGGTTTGTCTTTTTCACAAAAGTTAGACATCAAAATTGATAGAATAACACCTTTTTTCGCTCCAAGTGATTAAAATAACTTTGTGTGATTTTGTTTCACTTTATTGTCCATTTCAGTATTACTAATAAAATTGTTACTCAAATGGGTAATTGTTACCCAAATGCAGGATTATTACCCATATGCGTTGTTGTGCCCAACCTGTTAAATTTTGAATCACCACAGTTTCTCATATATACATGCTAGCATATGTACATGTCAATGTCATGATATAGAACCCTTTATGGAACCTCATGTTTAGTGGAAACAAACAAGGAAATGATGCAGTTTAGGTAGCATCATCATTTTTTCTTACTGCTTGAGAATAAGAAGTCAGTTGTCAGCACAGTTAAGCAGTAATTAAACTGAAATATACACAACCATTCTATTTATCATCTATGTGTAATAAATAATTGTAAATTCATATAATGAAATGTACAAATTTCATTTACATTTAAAAAAAATATATATATCTAGTAACCTAAACTCAGCAAAAAATGTTCTACCGGGTACTCGCAATCGGCGATATAAACAAAGTAACACACATACTGGTGTCATATGGTTTGAGACAAGCAAGCAGTCTTATTAAAATACCATTGCACTTACAGGCGGTGTACAGAGCCGTAGAGACCATTTTATTTTCCAATCAATATGTGATGGGTGTCATTTAACTCCCCCAACAACCATGTCTAGTGATTTGTGTTTCAGCATGCTGACAGATACCACCAATACATGCAGTTGTAACAACAACCCCATTCTCTTTAACGATACATTCACCCTATTTGCATTGTTTTTCAAGATATATATAGCTATACAAATCTGAAACACCAACAAAATAAAAAGGAATGCTTTCATATATGCTCATAATTTAAACAGAGCATTCAAATATTTTAAAATTGAACACCTTACATCTAAAACTTTTTAAAAGTTGACCCGAAAAGTAAAATAGTCTTCCATAATTAAGCAATTAATATTTTGTTTTTAGGGTAAAAATGTCTTTATTTTTCAAGTTCATAATTAATTTCTGGGTCTGTATAAGTTTATAACTCATTCAGCTGCAACACTTTCCAAGAAACTGAACAGTTTCTTTTTCCTGGTCCCTGTTCGCAAATTTATGCTTGTTATATTATTAACTGAAATATGTTTCCTGTTTGAGAAATTTCTTTAAATAAAGATAAGGAATATGCATGAAGCAGGGGCCTCATCTAATCAAGTGTGATAGGTATATTTAAATATGTTGTAACTGAGATTTTCACTTCTTTTTGCAGATCAGCAATAGCACCACCCTTAGCTGGTCTACGAGGATCAAGGGGTTCATTGTGTGTTTTGTGCTGGGTGTTAGCCTTTCAATTCTGGTGAGATATATATATACAATGTATGCTTTAGTTAGTGTTTCCCACAAGAAAAAAGGGCACAGAGAAGTGGCAAGCAAAGGGGCACTTTTAGCCTTGCATTAGATCAAAAAGGGCACTTATTTAGCCGTTAATTAAGGTGCCTTTTTTGGTATGCCTGCACATTAGACCAATAATGACACTAAATTAGTCGTTAATTAAGGTGCTTTTTGGCCTCACATTAAACCAAAAAGGGCACTTAATTAGTTGTTAATTAAAGTGCCTTTTTAGGTCACCTGAGCTTTAGCTCAAGTGACCTATTGCTATCCGTCTTCGTCCGTCGTCGTGCGTCGTCCGTCGTCCGT
>JAUMHH010161282.1:0-17570 GCA_032359455.1 Chlamys rubida | reverse complement strand
TATGACATGCAATTAAAAGATAGAGTTATTCACAATTGAAACCTTCCTCAGAACTGATTTGATAACCAAACAAATTTCATTACGTTTTTCCAATCTTAATTGCTTCAAATGTTGTCAATGTCTGACTTTGTAAATGACATTTTCAATTAGGCATTAAATAGTTTAGTTCCATTTTAGAACATGTTTGATTTATTTCTATGGCGTCCAGAAAACTTCAAAATAACAAAAAATAATTACTTTCAAAAAATTCTAGTTAAAGTACAGAGTTAAATGATATATTTCGAAACATCAATAAATGTACTTAAATCGATGAGCGTGTTACCATCTGCAATGATAAGAAGCATGTCTAGTCACTTCAAGGATTAGAGGCTCGTCTAAGTCTTCGCGGGGGTTCCAAGAACATCTGTATCTAAAAGATTGGAAACACCTATTGCCCTAACATGGGTAAGATATACATGTGCCTCTTGTCTCTACCATAATTAGACGGATGTTGAAATCTCTTGAAGGTTTAGAAAGACGACTCAATCTCTTGAAGGATTAAAAAGTACATCCGAATCTCTTGAATGACTAGAAGGATGAATTAATCTCTTGAAGGATTAGAAGGTCGTCTAAATCTCTTAAATGATAAGAAGGACGTATAAATCTCGTATGGGATCAGAAGGACGAATTAATCTCTTAAGGGATAAGAAGGGCGTCTGAATCTCTTAAGGGATAAGAAGGGAGTCTAAATCTCTTCAGGGATAAGAAGGGAGTCTAAATCTCTTCAGGGATAAGAAGGACGTCTGAATCTCTGAAGGTTTAGAAGGACGTGTCTATCTATTGAAGGATTAGAAGTACATCAGAATCTATATATCTTGAAGGGTTAGAAGGAAGTGCACTGAAGTCTCTTGAAGGATAAGACGGACGTCTAAATTTTCGAAGTAAATCAAAGTGTCTAGAAGGGTCAGAAGTACGTCAAAATGTTTACAAGGATTAGAATGCAGCTGTATAATTCATGTTTGGAGCGCTGTATCTATGACGGAATTTTATTGGCGCTGTCACACTATCTTACACGTTCATCTATCTAGACTACGTGCATTTTCACTCTGTTTGACGAACATAAATTATTCATCAATTAAAATAAGCTTCAGTGCACATCCGATGCGTTCCGATGATCACTTTTTTCCTCCGACAAGAATTTATTAAGAGACTCGCTACATTCTTGTCAGTGTATTCGATATAATTGTATAATGACATTACTCAGTGCAGTATGTATTTCACTGTTGACAGGTGAGCCGGTACATATCTTTCTGAAATGTAACTCTGTTGGACACGCCCACTGTACAATCGGTGACACGGTGTTGCTTACACACAGAAGCACGTGTACAGGTCTATAAATAATCCGCCTCTGACGCTCTGAGTAATGTTACAACTATCTCGTGAAAAGCATGGTCAACCTAATAATACATGTATAAACATTTCTAACATTTCTAAATTCAATGATTAGAAAGGTATCTACAGAAATTTAAATATTTCCCGATGGGCATAACTGTAATTAATTTAATTAGGGTCATAAATGTTGGTGTTTATTTTTTAATTTATTTTACAAATGTAGTAAAAAAAAATCTAAATTAATTTATTAAGCTGATAGACCTTGGTATTCCGGATTCCAGGCCTCCGGATCATGCATGTGCACAAAATGTAAACACATATCTTGTTTCTGATTTTGTTTAGCGACAAAATGCGGCCTCTGTTTGGAGTGATACGGCAGAACGATAGCTGACAAGATAATCTGTAAATCGGCATAATTTATGTGTTATTATTGCCGTTTATCACAACGGACTAGTAGGTGAATTGTATCGTTATTAAATCTGGCGAACGAAAAAACACTCGGTGAAAATCTCGGTAACGTTGACATCGACTGATAAATGATGTACCCCAGGCTATCCCGTCGTCCGTCAGATGTAAGGTAAATAGTCGCTGTGCTATAATTCAGATTTTTATTGCGTGGGGATTCTACCTTTGCTAAACACATTCTTGCACTGACCTTGTAACCTTCTCGCGCTGGCCTTATTGCCAAGGTAAATCCGCCACGTGCAGAACACAGGAAGAAATAAATGTTCATATTTGTTTCGAAGTTTCGGAATCTGGTTCTGGGTTATCGTTTTACGATATTGTTAGAAAATCTAAAAGGATTTTTCTAGTATACATGAGAACATCCGACCTTGACCCCTGTGTAACCGGAAGTGTTACCGGAAGCATGCCTTTATATATATTCCGTCTTTGCATATTGCAGAGTTAACTTCTCTTGTGAGCAGGTATTGATTGTTACGTCATTGGTTTGTGTGAGAAAATGACGTCGTTTTCTCAAAAATTGATGACGTTACTCTCACAAACCAATGACGTAACAATCAATACCTGCTCACAAGAGAAGATAACTCTGCAATACGCAAAGACGGAATATGTATACTTACGTCAGATGGAGGAATGATGACAACACGTTTGAAAGAGACGAAAACACTTGATCACATCCCAGGCGAAATAGTACAAGTATCACCTAATAAGAATTGAAGGAAATTTGACGAAGTAAGTTTTTTGGGTAACTATTTTGTTAGCTGGTTTAAATTACGTCAAGTACGTCAGTGTAGCAAAATCGGCCGATAATTATGTAATTAAGGAAAAAGTATAGAATCATTTATGCATCGTGGAATATTAGGTATAAATAGAGAGCGACACTTTGGTCAGAAGTTCAATTGAGGTCAAATCCTGTATAATCTAAATTAAAGCTGTGCCATGTTGACATGTAGACTGTTACAGGGGTAGATAGTTCAGAGAGGAACATCCATTGACAGGTACTGATAGGTGATCAGCCGCGCGCAGGGTTACAACTTACATGTAAGTAACTATGGAAAATAAGGCGGGTTTTACTGAAAACAACAAATGTTTGTTTTGATATATTGGAAAATTAGATAGAATCGCAACACGTGCTTAATTATATTTATACAATAGGTGGTACGTGCTCATGAATAGTTTCTGTTATTTATATTGTTAAATGATCTGTATAGGGAGTTTAGAGCTGAGAGTCCGGGTAGGGAAGGCCTGGGCCGGAGGGGCCTTGGATGGCCCGGGTAGGGAAGGCCTGGGCCGGAGGGGCCTTGGATGGCCCGGTAGGGAAGGCCTCGGCCGGAAGGGCCTTGGATTGCCCGGGTACAACACTTGGTGGGCTTTAGAACTTTGTGTTTGATGTTGTAACTCTATATATAATCTGTGAGCTTGTAGATTTGCTGTCGTGTTCTAGAATTATGTTAAAAAGGACATTTAGCAAATTTTGGGAGATCTTGCAGAGAGGGAGAGAGATTCTACCCCATGATACGGGTATGGTCTATGACTGTAGCGGCCACAATGTGTAGTAATAAAAACACTGCAAGTCCAACGTGGTGTTCAGTGTGTTGTGTTGCAGTAGGCCTATCCATAAGAAAAATATATCTAAGACCATTTAAATGAAACCGAATACCTTGGATAAAAAATTGCCATGTTTCACCTTTCTTATGGAAGCAATCGCTATTTTAGACGCCTATTCCCACAGTAGATAATTAGAGTTGGGGGTTAATTGGCAACGACGGGCATCTGCTGTAGAAGTAAACAATCGGAATACTTGAAGTAAAAAGGAAAAATTATACGGACTAAACTGAGATGTTCAGATCGAAAGAAAATATTGGAATAGTATATTTATCTAATCTTATTTTATTTATTTCTCTATTTATCTTTCCGCCAGGCAACACGCGCCAATTGAACACCCTTTGGGACTCTCCGTCAAGTAACGACACGATTGTTCCTCGATTAATTGGAGAGTATCACAGACCATCCCGAACACTTGCAATTTGACTGAAGAAAAAAACCTTTCATTTACTGATGCTATCATTACAACGCTTTGAGTTGGTCGATTTATTCAAAAGAGGCTGTAGACTGAATATCTTAATATTATGTAATACAAATAATTTGCATAAATTTGTCGTTAAATTAAAATTTGATGTGAAAACCGGAATAAATTGCATGTTAAATTTAATTCCTGTCGATATATTCATGATCACCGCGACTTACGTATGGGCGTTAAAAGTACACAGCATGTGTATCAATATAACTCTCAATATTATATCTTTTTTTGCATTTTTATATGTTTATATTAACGTCTCCGTGTGTTTTTTTATGGTTTGTTGCTCACTTCCGGTTTCCGGTAAGAAATGCGAAATTGAAAGAAGAACATGATGCGAATTACCATGATTCGATCCCGCTACATCAATACTCTAGAAATCAGTTTTTGGACCCGGATGTCACGTTTTTTTTAAAGGATCCCCGTTCCACTCCAAAAAATTGTAGCTCTGAATTGGAAACTTCGCAACAAAATAAGAAACAGTATTTTAAGTGTAAATATTCATGAAACTGTTCTCGTGCTCAAGAATTCATTCTATGCTCAAACCAACTTTCTTGTGACTCGCTTATAACTTGTGACACAGTCAAATTGTTACGTTTAAACACTCAGAACAGTATTAAGCTTTAATTGTCCGCTAAATTCTTCATTATCACTGGCAAAATGTGATTTGTTTAATTAATTTATCACTGGAAGAAGAAGTTTTGCTTGAGCACAGAATCTGAGTTTGAGCTGAAGGGAAGGTTTCGTGAAGACGGGCCCAGGACTCGAACTCTTGACCTCCAATTGCTATATATACTGTTTCTCAGCTCGATTGAATAATCTGGCCAACGGAAGTGCTCTGCCTTGTCCAACTACAGTCGACTAGAGTTGCACTCTATCAATTTCGAAGTGAAAGAGAGGCTATTCTATACATTTACATTTCCACTGCAACTTCCTCTATAAGCATTACCGGAAGAAATTACGTTCATTAAGCTATGAACGCAATTTGATCAGCGTCATTTTGAAGCTTCTTCTCTCGCCTCAAAATACCATAACACAACTGTTAGAAGCAAACAGTTTGGTGACGTTAGGCTGTTCAAGGAATCACGTTTGTCGAAAATATAAGGGATTATCTATAGTTAGGTCAAAAGGAGCTAAAATTACAATGTAATTATAAGTGTTGAACAACATTTTTGAATGTTCATGCCGGTATAAACGCAAATCGGTTGCAACATATTTATTATGAAACCCTAGCGGACTTCGTGCAATATGTATGTAATCGATCAGCGGGGTTCATGGACTATGTATGTAACCGATTTGCGTTCATACCAGCATGAACTTGAAAACAATGCCGTTCAATCCTTATAAGAAAACTTTCAGTGGAACTCTTTAGTGTTTGCCTGCAGCGGGACAGTGATCCTTAAGCCAGCGGACAGTATTTTGTGTAATCTACCTTCTACAGTAAATAGATGATGTAATTGCTATCCTAGTGTGTTCAGTCTTGCTTTACAAAAAAAACGAGAGTTATACACGGATACGCCATTATAATATGAATCAGCATGATGTGACTACAGGTTTTTAAACTTATAATGCAAAAATGGGCGTACATTATATCTTAATAGCTTGTAAACAATCTGTTGGCTTCGACTATAAAGTGCACAGTGTATAATTACTTAAACGAGACAGTAACGAAAAAAGCTTTAATCTGACAAACTTGTTTAGTTTCGATGGGTAACGATGTCGAGCCAACCATCATAACGAAAGTAGAAAATCAACTTCGATATCATAAAATCATGGTCATAAATATTAATCCCTCTCTCTCTCTCTCTCTCTCTCTCTCTCTCTCTCTCTCTCTCTCCCCCTCCCTCCCTCTCTCTCTCTCTCTCTCTCTCTCTCTCTCATACCAAATTGTTGACTTCCAACATGGCGTAAAATGTACATTTTCGTGTCTTGGGACAATTATTGAGTGAAAATAGTGCGTGAACAGAATTAAATAATTCTATTATTATGCAAAGAATCAATTCAAGTGTGCAGGATATATTCCTCGTGTTTTTTTTAACTGTCAGTGAGTAATTTTTATCAAAAGATTAGGTGTCCAGCATCTTTGCTGCATTTTCTTGTTTCACATGTAATTTTTAATTGATTTTAAAATGCACTTTTAACCTCTCCGAGAATTTAATCATATATTATCACTTTCATTGACGTAACGCAAATTTTGACGCATAGTCGCTAAATTGCGGCTTTCCTTATAAGGAGCAAAATATGTGTTATGATATACCACCTTGTCATGGTTAATAGCTACGTACTTATCTGCTTTCAATGTTTAAAGGACTCACGCAACTAAATCATTTACTATATGTTATTACCAAACATTTTAGCTAATAACTTTAATATTTGAAGTTCAACACCAGTGACAACTGTCTAGATTCATAAAATGACTTTTTTGATAGGTTTAGTGGCATATTGGAGTGTCACAGTGTCCAGAAGTTGACAACCGGAAGTTTACAAGCAAAACCGGTGACCCAAAACAGAAACGCCCCCAGACATTTTGCCCCTGTGCAAATCCGCACACAGACATGGAAACATATCAAAAGTATACATTTTTCAAAAGTTAAATACCTGAACATTTTATTTATCTAAAAATCTGTCATCAGTTCCTTATTAAACTTCCTTAGTGGCCCAGTACTTAGCCGGAACTAATTTTAGATAGGGACTACAAATGTATGAAACACTTGCTGATTGGCTGATTTAGTTGTGCGAGTCCTTCATGCATGAACATGTTCCGGCAAATCGGACATCCTTATCCCATGAGCTTAAAACGCCGCTTCAGAAATCTGACAATATCTAACACTGCCAACGCGAAACATCAACAACTTTTGGATATTTAATCAATAGAAATACTGAAGTTCCGTAAAGTATAAACATATTTCAAAAATAGCGAAATTTTAGATACGAAAACTTGGATTTAAAGTTGTTTTGACAAAACATGATTGTTCTTACAGTTGTGGGATCGCACAACGTTACACGTTGTGCGCACGATGTGTGCACGGTGTGTGAACGATGTGTGCACATAGTGCGAACGATAAAAAATTGGACGATCATTGCTTGCGGACGATGGACGAACGTTGTGCGATAACAATCGTGGTTGGTGTAAATTGAGGAATGCTTTAACAATATATACGGTTTCGTGTTTAAACACATAGACTTGAATATTTAGTATGTTCTATATTCTAGCTACATCTATAAGCTTATCTTTCTCTCTATACTTTCTTAAATTTAGAAGTGGTGTTATCGGTGTTTTTTAAACAACCTAAATCGACACATGTAAAATCACAACACAGTCTCGACAATACAGGTAAACATAGCCACTTTGTACTTGTACCTGGGCCGTAGTTATCCCCCGACCGGGGCACTTACGTAACTCTCTAAGGTGTGAAAACCAGGTAATGGGGAGCTATAGACCAAAACGAATGCAAATAACAAATACTAAACGTCCGGTTATGTTATCAGATCAATGTGTCAGGCACAGGCCAGGTAAAAGTCCGGTCACTCATCAAATTGTTATTTACCTGTTCTGTTACCTAGGAGCTAGACCCATTCTTGGCAGTCTCACGATCACTGTAACACTGTGTAACACGCTTTGTAAAAACATTGTACATAATCTTAATTATTGTGATGAGAAATGACAGTAATATATACATTGTACATTGCATATGAGCCTTCCGTATTATTTTCATTCCGTAATATTGATCAACATATTTGACCAAATCGCACAGTTGTGCGGAGAAAAGCGCACAACGGGGCGAACGATTGTTTAATCGTACAGTTGTGCGCACCATGTGTAGACGATGTGCGGACGGTGTGTGAACGATGTATGCACGGTGTGCGCATGGTGTTTTTGGTGCGGTCACACAACTGTACCATGCATTCTGAGATAGAAAGAGAAAGTGATAAGGGAGATAACTCTGACAGTCATATGCTCAGCTAAACCGAGATACTAACCCACCAATAATATAGTCATGATTTGTGCTTAGATAAATCAATTAAATGTTTAGCATTAAAGTTCAGTATATAAAGTGTGTAAACGACTTTGTTTTCTTTCTATAAGTTTAACATATCGTCGATGTTTCGGACAGTAACGGCAGCAAGTACTGATTCTAACATCCCCAATCACCGTTGCATTAGTCCACAAACTGTAATCCGTCGGTTAGCAGAGGTAGGACTACGCTCTCGCCGACCGTATCGTGTGCCTCGATTGACCGAATGTCATATCCAATACGCTCAGCAGAAGCACGACAACATTAGATATGCTCTCTACGACAGTGGCAACAATTCATATCATATCTTTCGCGCGGACCGCAGAGCGTCTATACAGAGTATAACAAAACTGCGGCACGGTTCGGCAAGATAACGCAAGTGTTTATGTTGCAAGCGTCACAAAGGCGTTTTTCGACCAATTGAGCACCTCTATGATCAGTGAGATATCAACGCCATAGATAGTTGTTGAATTGAGGGAGTCGCATAGAAAGTTTGACCGTTAATAGAGAACAGTGTGTGGCTGCATTTTAAGACCATATTTACATATGAGTATCGCAGATAAGCCGATTTTTCATTTGTGTAAGCCACGAGGAAAACTGTTGAAGCATTATGACATGTGAAACTCTCTTCAGGTTTATGTGTCAAAGGTCTCATTTCAATCTGCATCAAAATATTTCAACGATATCCTATTCCATATATTTCAATCAAACAGTACCTGCAATTTAAAATTAACAAGATACAAAATACCAAAACTATTAACAACAATGAACTTTGATGTTTATAATCTTTATTTTGAACTACAGATAACAAAAATTGTGCCATTTTCATTCGATAGAACTTATACATGATGTGTTCTAAACAACTATTCCGAGAACTGTGCAATATAACATTTAGTAGCTCGTTTTAAAATGTCCTTAATATTTCAATTGTTCAAAGTTTTACAGTTTTGTACAGGTTTGATCAAGTTGATCTGCAGTTATCTCGGTTTTATTTTCGACGTTTATATGACTTACCTTAAACCAATACTATGAGACCATATTACAAAACAATAACATCTTGCTTATTTTAGATAATGTAACGATTCTTCGGAGGGCTAGTATATCACACATTTGCACCGTTCCATTGCTCAATAGATTATATGGTATGCTTTGAAATCACAAGAAATGAAATTGACTATTCCGATCAAGTTTACCTTTCTAAATATGAAACTAACGCTACCTACTCTTCTGGTTTAACCTTAATATTGCCATATTTACTAACAACATTATCAGGTAGATACGCCTTACTATACCTGCATAATAAATGCAACGTTTTCATTTTTTTATTGCGGAACTTTTATGTAACAAGAGTACCGCGTGGCGAAACAAAATACGCCCGTCGAATGCTATATAGTGTTATATACTTTGTTACATTGAAATAAGATCTGCATCATTCTAAGAGTGGCTAGCTGACATGCTCTAAAAAATGTAGGAGAAAATCTTCAGACAAAAAATCAAATACTAAAATGAACAAAGGCCAATAACTTTTGCAAAAATCGTTTAATCAAAATCCTGTTAAGGGGGAGACACAACTGCATATCATGATTATAATGTATACCAAGTTTCAAAGAGCTATAACTTGTGCAAAAATTGTCGAATCAAAATTCTTTTCATGGAAATACAACAACATATCATGATTATTTAGCCTACTAAGTGTCAAAGAAAATGTCAAAAAATGTAGGAGAATATCTCCTGACAAAAAATAAAATACTAAAATGAACAAAGGGCAATTACTTTTGGAAAAATTGTCGAATCAAAATTCTTTTACAGGAGACACAACTTCATATTGTGATTATAATGTATACGAAGTTTCAAAGAGATCGGTCGAAAAATGTAGGAGGAGATTGCCGGACAGACAAAGTTTACGCCGGACGGACGGACGGACAACCACATACCCATAACCAAATTTGACGGTCGTATATAAATGATAAAAGATAACAGAAAGCGGTAGTATTCTAGCATTGTTGCGTAATAGTTACACAGAAAACAAATTAATGGTAAAACCTATATTTTTTGCCTGGCGTGGGACAGGGACCCTACACAGTATAGAGTCGTCCTTTGGAGTCCCCATTGGCACAGTATCATTGTATGATCTACTGTTTACTCAACTATGATGTCTCAACTTAATTTTATCCTGAATACTACTTTAACATTTTTTTAAATCATTTCTCTTCAAACATGAAAAAACAAATCAATCACATTAAGTAAGTATTAAGTTTGAATACTCGATAATTGCTTATCTGGAATAAAATCGTTTTAATATAATTTATATAATCGATAAATATCAAAACTACTACTGTGAAAGCATAATATTTCGTTGGGGATTTAATTTCGTTTATTTAGTGGTTTTCTAAAAACCAGGAAATATAGTCCCAACGAAATTTTAAGCACACGAAATATAAACTAAATGAAAATATGAAAATACTTTTAAATTAATTATAAATACATGCTGTATTTACATTCAGACACAAGTCATGATAAACGGTGTAATTATCGTCACAGGCACAGAGGTAAACACTTATAACAATAGCGTGTCAATTAAGCGTTGGTTACATCGCTCTTGGTATGTAAACTATAGAGGATTTGACCGATACTCATCGAGTGAGTTTACCTCGCCCGGTTTTACCTGTACCTCGCAAGTCGTGCGGTGAAATGAATTTGTATAGAAATAATAACAAACACAAACACAAAATATTCCCTTTTTAACAATAATCAAATATTCTATTCAACGAAAAGGGTGTAAATAAAGTAGTCGTCGCCAGTTATTTACGACAATAACTTTGGATCGATTTCCGGCACCATGCTGTCAGGACGGCATACCCCGACTTTTACACTTTTTTTGCAACGGAGATACGGAGAAATCAACTTCTAATGCAATAGAGACTATTGCGTAAATGATTAAAAACACATAATGTGTCAAGGTAACCGTGAATATTTATGAAATGCAAGCTCCTTTTCATATCAGGATTCGTGTTATTAAATGTCGGTATGCCTATTATTTCCATTTAAGATAGCAGTTGACAGGTGATCACCTCGGGCGATGTATAGTAATAATAAGCCGGACCTATTGCACTGTGTCGTGATACCTGTCAATTTTAACTTCTTACTTACCATAAAAGTTTTAAAATATTGATTTTGTGGCCAAATGTTGTTTTCCAAATAAAATAATTTTACATTTATTTCATAATTTGATTTTTTTTCTCTCAAAATGGCTGTCAACTCAAAACATGAAGTGTAGAATGTACGTGTCAACCAGGTATGCAAAATGGCCCTGTTTAAAATCGGACCAGTACGTCTAGTGGCCGGCATGAGGTACACAACGTCATATCAAAATGAGAGAAACATGTAATTGACGTTGAATGAATAAACTAATTTGGCTGACATCACACATGTATAGACAGGTACGAACATGTACAATATACCCTTTAAACAAAGATTGTTTATAAAGTTAGGGGGTAAGCCAATATAGGGGTGTGAATGTTTGCTCGGCCAGGAAAAAAAACTAACACACCCGCAGGGTGTGCTAGCGTTAGCTACAAACTCCAATCGAGGAGACAATACATGTATACAAGAAGTCACGGAAACTTTACGTTGTAACAGAAATATACCATATCCAGTTTTCTCCAAGTCCGCGAATGAATGCGCTATCAAAAAACAAAACAAACAAATGTCAATACTCATAATTTCACAAGAAGTTGTCATACAGAATGGAACACGCAAATGCGTAATAAAAAGGTTCAGGTTTCATACGAAAATTTTGTCCATAAATGATGTCCTGATATTCACATTGGTTTAGTTTAGTTTAATTTTGTGTAACGTCCTATTAACAGTTATGGTCATTTAAGGACGTGTTTCAATGTGTGTTGTGTATGCGTGCATGTGTTATATTTGCTGGAGGCAGGGTATGTTGGTGTAATTTCATCCTTGTGATAGCCCGGATCTGATGCCGACATTAAAGTCATATCTCACTGAAATGCCATGCCGAATGCACCCAGCACAGTATTCCATCCTCTCACATTATTTTGACAACGGTTGAACAAGCTAGTTAAGCAGGGAATAACAACTTATATTATTAAGGATTTTGGTATGCCCTGGCCTGATGACAAATTCCATTGCATTCCTCACTGGGGCGTACGTTATAAAATAAAGCAAAAAGTGAGGTATTGCCAAGTAAACCGTTAGAAAAAAATATATAGAAGTAGAAAGAAAGATAAAGATCCTTAATGTTGCAATGGGTAGGTAAATCAATTCTGCAGGGGGTTCCAACATTAGTCGCCTCTTATGATACTTGCGGCTTACATTGTATGAGTAAACTTTACACAATGGTTATAATTGAAAATCAAAATATGACTAACAGGAAATAATGTCTACAGAATTAACTCGTAAATTACTTAACGTGCTTAAATAAACAATTTCATAAAAGCGCCAACAGCGAAATTAAGGAAGAAAGAGGCAAATCAGAACAGGAATAAAACCTTTTAGGATTAAACAGGTTAGTTAATGGGTATTATATATTTCACCAACGCGTCTACTTTCCAATGATTTATGATCATTACAGGGTAATCAGAGTTGGCCCTTTACCCTTCCCGATTACCTTACAGAATGGGACAAACGTAGTGTCACATCCAGAAATACCCTAATGCATGCCCTGTCGGTCTCTTAGTTACGTTGACTTCAATATGCCTTCGCTTAATCTTAAAAGTCAGAGTAATTATTCCGGTTTTCCTGGAGGTGATCCCCCTTTTATCAGTTCTTCTACCGTATAGTAAGGTAGGGGCAAATTCCTTTGGTGGATTGACATAAGGTTTTTTTATATCTCGCAGGATACCTCCTAAACACACACACTCATTTGTCACTTATAATCCTAGATGTACGGCCCTGTGGGTCGGGATCGAGAAAAGACTACACCTGCTGTTACCCACTGCATGGTATAGTAAGAGGCGACAGATGAGTGAAGCCCCTGCAGAATTGGGGATTTCCTTTTGTGCCCTTTACTTGTCGATTGTGGACACAAAAGCGACCAAAATAAATCAGCTGCACCCATTACAATATTTTGGATCTTTATATTTCTTTCTACTTCTGACTACCTTTTATTTCTTAGTGCCTTGCTTGGTAACACCTCACTTTTCGGGCTTTTGGTCCTGTCCACAGGCAAGGACATATCAAAGTCAATAAAAATGGTACTTGTAATTTTCCTGCTTAACGTTCAGCATTTAGGGTACAGTAATGGTAACAAGTGGTTCACCCGTTATCGTATAATGTGACCTGGCTAAATGCTGTGCTGAGTGCCTTCGGCTTGGTATTTCAGTGAGATAGTACTATCAAGTCTGCGTCAGATCCGCGCTATCAAAAGGAGGCACACATACATGCATACACAACAAACATGGAGGCGTGTCCTTAAATGATCTTAGGTGTTGATAGGACGTTTAACCCTATAAAACCAAACTAACCTTGTCCGTTAAAATCTTGTGGAGAAGGTGATTGGAATCTGGAACTATCAGAACCAAATGTCCTTTTTGGAGATGGTGACCGATAACGGTCTTGCTCCTTGCACGCGCAGTTCCTGATTAGATGTTCCACACTTTTACATCTGTAACAACGGCAAGACTGCTTCTCCGGCGAACCTTAAGGAGACATTCCCCGAAATGATGTTTGTAGCCTGTGGTTTTTTATGTGAACTGAAAATAATATCCAGAACACTTCCAAGCTTATATTTAATTTCTCTTATGTCCGATCCCAAATTTGTTGTTTAAGTCTTGAACGTGGCATTCGGTTTTCCTCCATCGTTTTTCGAACCTATGGGAGTCTGTTTGCTTTGTTTCTTTATTTTCAATTTCAACGAATTTTATTGACAATATAAGCATTAGGATCAGACATCAGGCACAGCCTATCTAACTTTAGTAAATATTTAATACAAACGTCGGTCTTCAGAGAGAGACAGAGAGACAGAGAGAGAGATATACTTCCATTGCAGAAATATGTATTCAATCAACTGGTAGAACTGCCAGTCAGTACCAACTTACCTGGAGTATGCTTTGATGTCCTGCCACAGCAATTGCCCAGGGATTATGTGGACCGGAAGTGTTGCAGGAAGTTCTCGAGGCTGTCCCTTGGAACACGGTCGGGCCAATTATTAGATTTACCCGAGAAACCGAGCAGTTCGGACGTCCTACGAATCCTGTCCTGTATTTCTCCCTGTGGCCGCCGATACGCGACGGATATAGACTATCAGGTAATTTCAATACACCTAATTACTCTCATTCAAATTTATTAACACTGGGCGAATCGTCATTATAATTTCTTCTGGGAGATTAAGGGTTATTCCTTTTTCAAGTTCAACATATTCCCTTTACTATTGATTGAACACATACACTTTTGGTCAACAATGCGATCAATATGAAATATGCCTTCGCGTCACAAAGCCTGTCAGCCGAGGGATTTTTTTTTAAAATATTGGTTTTTCTATATCCTTTTATATTTCTTTCTTGATCTAACGTTATGTATTGCTCCGTTTTTCTGTGTTTTGATATGAGAACGGATCGTTCCAAAACATTTGACAACATTTGTTTACACTGTTTGAATTACTTCTTTGTCCAATGTACCAATTTTTAAATATTCCTTCGCTACAAATCACTTGTGTAAGGATCCAGTGTCGTATGGGATTTTACCATTGATTCGTTGTCACCTCGGAAAGAATACTATACTCAGACATTCGAAGTTATGGCATGCATATAGATTACAACAAATTAGTTTGAACATTCATCGAAACGTGATTTTGACAAGTGATTTGATCTTGAATTGAATGAAAAACAAAGTGATAAACATTATATATTGATCTTAAAGAAGAATTCCTTACTTTAAACTTATTCTTAAATTAGTTGCGATAAAATCATTCCTTAGGACAAGACTTTTAACACAAAGAGATATTCAATTAAAACTCAATTTTACATAAAAAGTTATTTACTTCATCTATTTTCGCATCAAAAGAGTAATAGATGATGTTTGGTTATATTTTATATTTGTTTAAACCCAACTTAAGATAACCAATTAAAAAAATAAAAACCAACACCTGGTAGACAATTTAATAATTAATTTCCCCGATTTTTCGAGTTACTGCCACATTGTTAGAATTAAAGGGCTACAATTCTGAGAAAAGTATGGCTTAATACACCGACATATTTTCGTTATTTCAGGAAACATTTCCGGGTGATCGGATCGACAGTATTTCGTTACCAATACATTGTAAAATAAAAGGTAGATTGCTTCCTTTTAGTTTTGTTTCCTTTGAAAACTTCTTAACTGCTTATATATTGATTTTACATTTTCTGTTGTATATTTAAACACTGTGTACATGTCGCATGGTGATAAATGTACTTGTTAAAAGCATTGTGTTTCCTATAACTTTAAACGTTAATTTTTGGATATCTGAAATTAGTAATTTAGACCAATTTGGATTTCTGGCCCCAAGCATTGCCGATGAATCCTTGAACGAAACAGCTGTACATGTATGGGGCAGGGTAATTTCATTTTTGTTTTGCATTATGTATCTATAGCATAGGTGCGATCACATGGGTTTGTCTAACGTTTATCTCCCAATATACAATGTGGTACATGTAGACACTGCTGGTAAATGTCTTAGTCTCTGAGGTTGCCCGTTATATCGGTGACTACATTTATCTGTTTTGTGTAGTGGCAAAGTATATCATATACAAGCTTTAATGTTATCAATTTAAAATTAATCACTTTTGCTTTATTGTTTACATACGAATTCACCTGCATTTAAACATTCTAAGTTCTATATCTAGTAGTATGAAAAATGAATGATTGGATATGTGCTAGTACATGTAAATTTTAAAGGATTGATAAGATGATATGTAAACCTATTCAGACGACTTTCAAAACGTCTGTGACCGATTGTTTATTACATCAAAAACACAGGCACGCACACACACATACACACAGAAATACCCTTAAACACCCATTCAGACACAAACACTTCAATAGGAACACGTGGTAAGATGTCATTATCAATTTCTACTTCTTAATTCTCTTCATTGTGTTTAAATAATTATCAGTTATATTTTTTTTCAGAATCGATAGAGCACTAACTAATGACGTAGTAACGAGAAGTAACCGATATTTAACGGTTTCGTTATGAACAGCGTGCAACACGATTAAAGTTTACCTCGAAATCTTAACATTCTATACCTGTTATTTTTCATGAAACATTTCCGGGTGATCGGATCGACAGTATTTCGTTTCCAATACATTGTAAAATAAAAGATAGATTGCTTCCTTTTAGTTTTGTTTCTGTTGAGAAATTCTTAACTGCTTATATATTGATTTTACATTTTCTGTTGTAGTATCACGCAGTACAGCGGTTAGGTAGTAGCCAGCAGGAAAACACTTGTAACAAACTAAGGCGTATACACTAACTACAGGTAAGTCAAAACCATCATATATTTAAACACTGTCTTCATGTCGCATGGTGTTAAATGTACTTGTTAAAATCATTGTATTTCATATACTTTCAATCGTTAATTTTTGGATATCCGAAATCATTAACTTAGACCAATATGGATTTCTGGCCCCAAGCATTGTCGATGAATCCTTGAACGAAACAGCTGTACATGCATGGGGCAGGGTAATTTCATTTTTGTTTTTGCATAATGTTTCTGTAACAAATTTGTATAGGTGCGATTACATGTGTGTGTCTAACGTTCATCTCTCAATATACAATGTGGTACATGTAGACACTGCTGGTAAATGTCTTAGTCTCTGAGGTTCTCCGTTATATCGGTGACTACATTTATCTGTTTTGAGTAGTGACAGGTTTATCATATACACGATTTACTCGTTATCAATTTGAAATTAACCACTAATGCTTTTTTTTCCAAATGCAAATGATTAAGTTATTTTACACACCTCCCCTTTGTTTCAACAGCAGTTAAGACAAATTTGGATTTGCACCTTTTTAAGGGCCTAGCATCGGTGATGAATCATAAAAGATGAAAAAGCTGTATGATGCAGTGTTATTCCTTTTAGCATACTTCATCTATTTCCAATTTTAAAGCTGCATTCATATGTGGGTGTGTTACATCTATCAATTACTTATTCTTAGATTAAACTTAAAAACAAACCCATAAGAATTCACCTGCATTTAAACATTCTAAGTCCTATGTCTAGTAATATGAGAAATGAATGATTGGATATGTGCTAGTACATGTAGTTGACCTGGATATATACTTAGATCTGGGAACGATATAAGCACAGGGAAAACTCTTCTTGGTTTTATAGCCCACACATCTGACATTTTTTCTCTTGGCAGGTTTGTGCAGAACTGATTATCAAGTACTTACGAAATGCTAGTCTTTATTTTTGCACGCTGTCCTGTTAAGCTTTAGTTTTCGAATCTATATCGAGACACAAACAACTTAAATTTATGTTATGACATTTTACGTGGTCGTAGTCATATCTACATGTATTTAGAGTTTCACCTCTGGTATCAATTTTCGTGTCGTTTTTCATTTTTTTATGAGCGAGGGTGTGGACGTGTGTGTTTCCTTCTTCCCTGTTTTTGACTTTCAGTCAAATAATTCATCAAT
>JAUMHH010161271.1:0-14300 GCA_032359455.1 Chlamys rubida | reverse complement strand
CAGTTGCCACGTTTTATCCCCCCCCCCCCCCCCCCCCCTACGGGGTTTCACAATGTCAACCGGAAGTACTTCACACACGTAACTAAACATATCTTAGTATTATACTTCATTAATCACTAGGGAAGTCGTGCGCGTGACGTTAAGTTGCGTTTTCCCTTTGCTGCCGTATGCACATATATACCTGTAGATTTCCTATGTGTGTACAAACCCACTGGTGTCTCTCCCTAATACACACAGGGGTAAACACAGTTAACATGGCGCTTACGTCACAGACATGATCAGTGATCGAAAACGGGCAAGACCTTTAAATACGAGAAGTCTTTAATATCGTTAAATTCTAGATCACATGTCGTCCAAGTATATTATATATATTCACGAGATCTGACCTCGAAGGCAAAGCAGGGAGACATTTCGAGTATGTGTATGTGGTTAAATACGACGTAGCCTGGTCAATTGTTTCCACTAGGAGCTCTGCGAACCGTATACAATCTCTTAGTCTTTTTAAAGGTACAGGCGGTGAGGGATTTAAATTGACGAAATTATAAAAAAAAATATAAAGAAGTTGGCCTTAGTCCAAATTACCGTAAGTATATACTTGGTATAGGGACGGTTTTGCTTTGTGTGTTCTGTGACAGCGACTATACAGACAGGCCCATACCGGTGTTTCAGCTACCTACTCACGAACAGTTTTCCAACATGGCCGGTCAGGCACCAGCTCCAGATTAGCCCTGGAACTTATTCTTGGATTTGTTACTGGTAAAAGAAAAACATTTCTGCGACGAAAGTTTGAATATCAGTTCTGTTTTGAAGAATACTTTCCCACAAGGAGAGTAATATCTGAGCGTTACTTGCTAACGTTTCAGAGCGTCAGTAGTAGACTTTAAGTCTACGAGAGTTTTAATATTTTTGGATTTGTTGGTGGTGCCAAGCCCAACCAGCCAACATGGGAAACGGACTATGTGTGGAGACTGGCAGTTCTATGACAGTGTTCGATTGGTACGTATATGGTCAGCAGTGACTAGAATGGACACTAACACAAAGTGTGTATTTACTAACAAAACCCCAAAACCTAACCCGCTGTTTACCTGCTGTACAGGTATCGTTACAGCACGGGGTTCAATCATGCGGACGGCAAACGCCTTTGTATACTTCATATATTGTCATTTCCAATACAATTTAAAGTTTAAACTAACACCATTCTAAAGAGTGGAGTGATGTTTATTTTTAACATATAGCTTTAAAACATATAATGTTACAAATAAGGACATTATATCTATACTTTTCACAACAATCATTTCTTCAAAAACACAATTTAACAAACTGCTACCATATAATTGAACATGTCTACAAAATATTTGTCATGTTGTGCCTTACATGTATGTAACTAAGTTGATAATTAAAAAAATAGTTTTCAATTTAGCAGCATACTTATACGAACATAATTTATACAAGTTTCTTAGTTTGTCGTGAAATTACGGTACATATGATATTAATGCAATGCCATGTTACAACGCCCTTTTACTTTCTCTTTCGTCGAGTCATGTTAAACTCCTACACTTGAATCTACATCTGTCCCCGTTATCAAACCAGTAAACCAAACAGTATCCAACTGGTGCCACGCGACTCGGGGTATGTTTAGTTATAGCACGCGCATGATATACCAACGAACTGACACACGACTAGAAAGGAATAGCTACGACATTGTTGTAATACCGGAGACACAGAGCCACTCTCAGAACCTAAGTGCATGCTCAATGCTTCATATTCTCCTACCAAGGTTTATAAACAATTTATAATTTCTACTAAAAAATTATTACTAACACAAAACTATTATTTTATTTATCGTCGTGCTACGATCCTTTTGAATGTAATCATGGGTAGGATTTGTTAAAACAAATAAATATTTATGATAATAAAAGATGGGAATTAAACGTAGAAGTACACATGAAGCTGTCGATGCTTCGAGTCGTGTGACCCCCTGGTCGAGTCCTGGGGACTTCCCCAGTACAGACTCCGCCAGATGTCTCTCCTCCGCATGTTTCTGACAATATCATATATCACGGATGAGAATGTAAAAATTCTCTGACACACTTGTACAGGGAGTAGTTATATACTGTATGAACTAATTAGTCCGACACAGACGATAATGTAATTACCAATAACACACAGAATGCAAGAACTGGAAAAAGACGGGGTTTTACTGAAAATAATGCGTCCATTTTCACCACAACACGCACTCCTGAGATAAGCATTACACATTTGTGGAGCGTTTCTATCAGAACGGACCGTAATGTGTTACACAGGTTATGACAGATAAACAACTCTTGACTCTCGCACAGATCTTAGACAACTCCTCCTCCCCTCGCATAGCTATAATCATATTTCAAAGTCAACACACTTAAGGTTGTATGTTACCTTGCACGTTTAACGTAGTATTGTGTAAGAGTTATCTCCCTTAATTTTAACTTGTTCTAATAACCAATTTGTAATAATCGAAGACAACATTTCATAGTGGTTATCCATATTATATCATATTTTCACAGATACTTTTGTGTAGAACACTTTTTGAAAGGAGATACGTTGTACGTATCGATGTAATGTAGCATATCTCCTCAAATATCCTTATATGTGAACTATGTAAAAATGTGACTTGTGTGAGTGTTATCTCCCCTGAACAGACACCCTGTTAGCACTTTCTAATAATCTTCATATGCCATTATGAATAAATTAAATATGTCATTAATAAAATCAGCGTGTGGCATTCGTGTTGTAAACAATTCAATTAAAACCAGCATACATGTACAACATAAAATGGATAGGAAAAGCAATTTTAAAACATAATAATGTAGCATACGCCCTTAACATAAACTCGGGCTATGAAGCAGTCAGTGTACAGTCTACAAATTACAGCTCCCACGATAATATGTAATGATATTGTTTGTCTACAGTAAATATCTAGATTCATTATCAAAATGCCCTGTATCATGAACTTCCCTTAAGGAAATTCCCCAACTTTGAGAGGCATTACTGGAATAAGAAGGAAATTTTTGATTAATAACTATTATTATGCTTTCATATTGAAACAAAGCTTAAATCAAGGAATTTCCTTAGTTACGGAACGCTCCAAAAACTAGGGCCGGTAACAAATCTGACACAATTCCTAAACAGTGCGTGTCAAAACTTCTCCTAGTGCAGCGAGATGTAACGTTAATATACATGCTCCCGAAACACACATAGAAGAAACAGAATGTAAGGGCTTGTAAGTTCAACATACACACGCAAATACACATGTGTTATGCATCAGCGTGATTATGAGTAGAGGAACTAACAGCAAACACAGGAAACAGAAACATAATTAAACTTCTAAAACCTAACAATGGCGAAGAAGAAATATATCAATAAAAAGTACAATGAAACAACTTGCAGGTATATATTCCTATATATTATGGAATTAATTCGGTTAGTCTACCTGCCCAAACTTACCATTTCGCTCTAAAGAACATAGACTCTGCCTAATCAAAACTACGCCAGCAAACCCGTTGCTCAGCAACATTATGAAAACAATTTATTACAGGTTGTGTTGGTAAGGTGCTAAATTGAAAATTAAGAATTTGTTTTGTTACTGTTTGGTTTAAAGCACGTTTGCTGTCTTTAAGTAATCCACAGCAACACCAATTCAAGCGCACAGAAAGTCGAGGTGAGATTCCTTTTGGTTAGGACTACTTACAATTAAGACGAAGGTGAACTGTCTGTCAGTGTACGAAATGGTCTTTACATTTAGCTATTAACAACTTCCTACATGATAGGAAACACTTTCAGAGTTGAACATTTCGACACATGTTGTATGAAGTACTGAAATGTTCTACTTGCATCCTGAACGACCTCATGCTCTGTGATCTAGTCTTGGGTAAGGATAGGGACCAATGCATGTTACACATGCTAACATTGTTCACATACAGACGTATTACAAAGTATTATCCTAAAACAAAACGACATTAAAACATATAAACATACTTTGGAACTTAGGAAAACATTTACTCAGACGATGCATCATCACAAACAAATCAAGGGACCCTATCATAAGTTGGCCCTATTCGTTGTACGACCTTCGCCTTTACATAATCAATAATCATTGGAAACTTTCGTCGTATGACATTAGCCTTTTTATAGCCCATACTCATTGGACACTATCGACGTACGACCTTTGTCTTTGTATAGCCCATAATCAGTGGACACTATCGACGTACGACCTTTGTCTTTGTATAGCCCATACTCATTGGACACTATCGACGTACGACCTTTGTCTTTGTATAGCCCATAATCAGTGGGCACATTCGCCAAATGATCCTTGCAGTTGTATGGCCCATCATCATTGGACCCCTCGTCGTACGACCTTAGCTTTTTTATAACCCATAATCAGTATACCCCAAACGTCGCAAGCCTTTAGCTTTTGTAGGGCCCATCATCAACAGACACCGCCTTCACACGATCTTAGGTGTTGCACAGCCCCATCAATAGAACATACAGACACCCTATGACCCTAGCTGATTTGTAGTCCACCACTAGTGGACACTGTCATATGATCAGAGATGTTCTGTAGTCCTACCATCAGTAACATAACCAGCGTCATGTGATACCAGCTGTTGTAAAACCATACAATTCATCTAAACAAAATTGCAAACTAACAGCTTTCTATACTTAATGGACAAACGTCTTACCATGAATTCGCTGTTGGCCATTGTTTACGTTCACACCACATGTCCCTGTTATTGTGTTTTCTTTATTTACCAAACAAATGTAACGATGCAGACATATATGTAATAAACAAACACGAACAAAAGCCAATATCAATGTTATAGTAAGGTGATAATTTAAAAAAAAAGTGATAATAACTGTTTGGACATCGTGCTTTACTTTTGTTACAAAACAATGAAAACATGTTTACCGATAAATTATAAACTAACTCGCACTAACTAGAAAACAATTTCAGCGATAATGAAACACCTAGCAAACTGCCATCAACAATGGGTTCACTCCCCGGAAAGACAATTTCAAAAATATCGATACGTACACCAGTTATCTGTTGTGTTTTCCTCTTGATAAACATAATTTCAAATAAACAAGCACAATTTCTGTACCTGAAAGTTTATCCTTCTTTAGGCGACATTAACATTTATTGTCATGTGAACATCTGTTCGAAACCCTTAACGGACCATTTCATACTTAGGTCAAGACTGGCTACCAGCCCCTAAGTTTTTATGAAGGATTTCCTGGCTGCATTTTACTACTAGCGTACCCTGTCACCAACGATCTCAAATCGTTCAGTATGATAAACACTGCGAAAAATGTATGCAGGATATTTTAAAATCCTATTTCCTCATATCATGATATCGTTGATCCAAGGTTATCGCAGATTATATTTAAAGGGAACACACCTGCAATGACACATGTTGTGTTTGATTGAAAAGATAACTTCTTCACTGTAATCTTCATATTAAGAATAAGACTTCTCACAGTCACTTTGACTACAAATGGATTTAAGTTCCTCCAAACTATGGCCGAGTTCTGTAGTTCTCTTTTATTTTTTCTTTCCTTACTTTTCTTAAGCTTAAGTCATAATTTATCATAAAACGCTTTATCAAATTTTAAAATGAAGTCGACACAACACAAAGTGGCTATTTATAATTCAAACGAAAATGAGGATATAGTATGGGGGTACGAAATGTTTTTGCTTATTGAAAAAACCGGTACATTTTCACAGATCAAAAATATTCAATTTTATCTTTTTTAAAAATATCTTTTCTAAATAATATATTTTTATTCTATATAACCTATCACTTTTTTCAGAACTCTTTTTAATCGTTACAATCAAACAAAGCCCCCGCAAGGTTCAGATTTGATAGGGGTTACTCATATACACCATTTAATTAAAGAGTTTTTGAAAATTTGTTCCACCTGCTGGTCAGCCCATCATGGCGTTACGACCAGCATTAATTGTCTTACCGCTACATTTAGCCTTCATTGTTTAACTAGTATCATTCGTTGTGCCACATTTAGTGGCCATTGTTCCCCGGGTAGAAACAAACTACCATCTGAGCCACAATTAAACACCCGTTAATTACCTCGCTCTGATGATATTACACAGGTAGGGTTACACAGGTAGGTCATATAGATATATAGGTATATATAGACCATCCCATACATCCTGTACTCCCATTGTACACAATGTTTATTTGACATAAAATGTTAATCATTTCCGTTTATTTCATCCAATATATTTTGACAACATGTTTTTTTAACAAAGACGACCACAACTGAAGGAACATCTGAAACGGTAAACTAAATACATGTAATACCCTATCAGGTTACTTACTTAAGCGACCAAACGTGCAGTAAAACGCCTACTTTGTTCGATCTTCTGCATCGAAAAAAAAGATGCTCCATTACCTCGTATTTCTAGAAATTGTTTCCTGCACCGGATTGCTTGTACCTTTTAAGAGCTATTCGATATTTATATTAAGATTGATAGTCCAATTGCTTTTCATTGAAAAGATCAAAAACTCTTTAAAATGTCCGTTTAACGATGTCTGATTCTGTTCTCTAGGACTATTTTCTTCTACCAAAAAAGAGTCTTGCTGGATAACCTTATTTTATTCCAAATTTGATAACGGACCAATGATTTCTTAGTTCAGACAAGTATTGTTACTGACATGAAACATAATTAAAAAAGGGCTACAGTCTATATTTCACATGCATATTTTGTTGTTTTTCTCACCTGAGGAGTACTTGTGACAGATTCACAGATTTGACAAGATTCTAGTATTTCGAAACACTAAGCTGTTAAAGGACGATTCTGGTAGCAAGTGCCTGTTGACATTTAGTAACCCAGTGAGGTTTTGTAAAGAAATACGCCAGGTCCCATTGAGTCCCCCTCTGACACAATAGTAGGCCAGGCATTCTCTATAAACTATATTTACTTTACAACTTACTTTTAAATATGGCTTTCACTTATACTTCATCATAACCTACGCGGATATCAAATGAATACACAATTTTCAACCTCGAATAACCCTTATGATAATAAAAGGTTCCACCGTGACACAATAGCAGCGTACCCCCTATTCATAAGACAGTGAGCTCTAGGGTAAACACAGCCTTATCTCGGGTCAAATCCTGAGTCACCTGCAGGAACCTGGCATATCTATGCCTTAACAAATACTGGTACTTACTTATGTATTGTGGGACATATATTTTCGCGTAGAACTGATAGGACTGTCTCTGAAACATTTCACAGGTATTTCTCCTAATAAATAATATAGAAAATGCATCTGTTTCATACACATACAATAATCTAGCATAAACCTTTCGCCATCATGCATCAACATTGCTATGTTAGTGTTACCTAGGCACGCTTGAATGTCCGTCAATAAGGTCATGTTCAAGGAAGATGGCAAAACAGAAAACTATCAAGGGAAACATAAAACGATCATCTATAATATTAAATAGAATATGTTTTATCGCACATTTTTCATATCGTGCGCACATCGCACATCGTGTATCATTGTGCGATCCCACAACTGTTTTCGTGAGAAATGGATTCAGAAATTATTGTTAACGGCAGAAGGAAGACTAAAACTGTTGACTGATTGATGTCCTTGTATTAAAGGGGGAAATAATTTAGTTTTCATTTGCAGATGACATGGCATTATAAATATCTCGACGTATCAATGTTAATATATAATTCCTAAACACTCCTTGACTTAAATGTAGCTATATTAAACTGTAAATGGACACCCCTAAAGTTGATAAGTAGCTTTTTTGGCAGGTTGGTTTACCAACTAACGTATTCTACATTAATACAAATGGTATATTACTTATACGATATTGAGAATAGAAACATTTGTAGTAAGTGTAGATTAATCTGGATTAAGACCTGGTATTAATCCTTATGTTATTTGAACAAAATACTTAAAAATGCCATTCATGTTCAGTTTCTTATTTTAGCTTAGTGCAGTAGTATAACTGACATAACAAACAATAGGATATCTTGTAATCATAAATATTAATGCTTGATATATATTAAGGCGTCTGACATTCTGCTACATTTATGTACCACAAGCCCTCCACCACTGGGTCGCGGGTTCGAGACCTACGTGGGGCAGCCGCCAGGTACTGGCCGTAGGTCGGTGGTTTTTCTCCATGAACACCGGCTGTCCTCCAACATGAATACATGGCACATCCTTAAATGACCATAGCTGCTAATTATAGGACGTAAAACACAACACAAAATAAATATGTTATTCTATTACAAATTATAATCAATATTTTACATAATATTAATGTAAAAATATCTAATAGCATAGCTTCCAGGGCTTTACAGTAGACAGAGACATAAAAACGCAATATCTGATTTAAGTTTAATAAAGTAAACACTATTTTGACGAATTCATTTACCTGTATTGTTTTTCTTACTAAATGCTAGATACTTGAGCTATTGTATATTTTTAGATATCTACAAAGCGGGTCACATAGAGATCTCGACAGCTTGATCCACGGGCGATTTATGCAGAATATAGGACACTTTGAGATAACCTAGTCAATAACAGTTGGCTCTTTGTACACTGTGCGTCAAGTTTAACACTATCAGATATACCTGTCTGGCGCATGTACCATTGATTAAATAGTACATTATAATACCATAACCTTCGACCCGGCATTACAGGATTTTCACAAAAGCATAATGAATATATTCTAATTGAATTTAGTGACCCAATATTATTATTTGTTATCCAGAAACGGATACGTCAAAAGTCCTGTTTTGTCACTTGCAATGATAACAATTTCAATAAGAGTGCACTTGGGTTGCCATGGTATTGTAAAATGAAGGTTACACACACACACACACAGTTGACTGCACCTTTCAAATTTGGTAATATATACAGTATGCCAAAACGTTAAATTATGCTGCATCCTACACATGATTCGTCCTTCTGGGACTCATAGGTGATTCTAGGGGTCAAACAAGTCGGGAATCCAAATAAGGACATGTTCGTCACACCCCTTAGTTTATGAGAGTTTATGACCATGAGGTTTCCCCCAAAATATCACAACATATTAATCAAATGATACCATTGTACCACCGCACTTCAATAACCATTATATTGTCAATACACTGGAACGTTTAACACGTATACATATACTTTATGCATTAATACATATATATCAATTACTTAAAGTGTATTAATCTATTTTACAAATGCATGCGATGTCTCTGCTACGATAGTGCTAAACCCCGTGTGTAGTTTAATGGTTAAATAATAGACGTTTAAATACTGCGATAATATCGCGGGTTCAAAGGTTTCTGTGACACTTGTTCCGTGACAAAGATATATTAGTGTTAATAGGCAACAAATGATTACCGTGACTTATCTCCCCTTTGCGGAACAATCTGTCCAATCAGATACTGTGATCTATATTACATATATACAATACTACAACTTACTTAGGGTTAATGTAACATATAGCGGAACCATTTTCTCGGGTTATATCTGATATTAGGCAAAATCTCCGATACTCCGTCACAAAACACAATCTATAGGGGGCGCTGCTACACTAAAGCTTCTGAATGAATTTAATTCACTTAAGATTTATGTATTTTTTAATTACTCGTCATTTCATTGAAAAATGTGATACAAGTATGTCAGGCATCAGATATATTATCTCAATGTAGCAAGATATATACGCTTTAGCAATCCTTTTGTCAATTTTATTGGTTTATTTGTTAATGTATACTTTTAATGAATCATGTTTATACTGTACGAATAGCAAAAACATTTTAAACCACTGTATTTTGAGCAACTGACTGTCGAATGCAACACTGTATAAGCTGGCCGTAGATGCATGTTTAATGTCATTGCGAACTACATGGCCTGTGTAATATAGGGAACACGGTCATACAACAACTCGTTTGATACATATGCATTCCAATATGCTGACGGGCTCATTGTTATAGAAAGGATGTAAAAATATGTTGAGGTGTCGTTATAAATAGCAACGGCCTTAAACATTACCTGTAAGTATTTTTAGCACACGACAGCCTAAATAATCTAAACAGGAAATCCCAGTGCAAGTCATACAGGTGGAGGATCAGTACACTTCGTGGCCTTTATGTCAAGTGCATTTTATTGTTATCTTAGTCACACTATTGGCTTTGATATCGTAATATGATAGGGTTTCTGTTAAAACGAGAGTAGGATATCCCAGTATCTATATACATGTAGATAAACTTGGCGACGTAAATAAAACGCTCATCGTAATAGTATATGTAGTGGTGACGTGTTTCTAATTTAAGAAATTGTTATCTTCAGCATTTCTGGAACTTTATGGAATGTGTTTAGTAAGGTATATTTAGAGAAGTGTAATTGAGGTTACCTGGACATTTTCACTTAGCTACAAAATGCTACAGTACTTGTACATGTAATTGATGCAGTAAATGGTCCTACATCGTGTAAAGATGGGGTCTCATCACTTTTCTGCTGTATACAGGTCTTGAATAGTAGTTATTTTTAAGTTTAACCTTTGACATTTTTTCAATATTTATCTAAGATATAGGTTGCAGATTTTCCAGGGGAGGCCGAACAGTTTGAGATTAAAATCCAGTAAAATTGTAGTAAACTATTAACATAATAGAACGATGTGAAAATAGCGAGTAATTACGGCGAGCAGGTGCTTGTAGACGAGATGCTTATAGAGTGTCTGTCTAGAGATTAAAATTCTTGGTTCGAATCCTGGTCTGTTCCCTGTTGTATTTTTCTCTCTCCTGTTAAATAAACATAAAGCAATATGGAAACGTTACTTGACCGACAAGAAGTTGGGCAGAAGTATTTGATCAAGTATAGCATCATGTCGGTATTGCCATGGATACGACAGATGGGAATATAACGTTACGTAATTTAAAATCAGGTTCTCTATAATCTCTATTCACAAAATTACTGATTCATTATACCAAATATTACACATGTATTCTATTCGACGATGAAATAGGTTTTACAGGTTGGAGTATTTAACGTTTACTTTCCCAGCACATTGAACTTATACCCCAGTAAGCCATTGATATATGTAGATGTAAATATTAGAAAAGGAAACATCAACTGTGGGGAAAAACAAGGTGATACTAAATGCCTTAATTACTCTGGAGGTAGAGCGCGAGGCACAGCCAAGAACCGGTAGATGCATTACCTCGCTAGGGTGGCTTGTACTAGAGGCTACATTCTGTTAGGTAATTCAGTATACATAGCCCTGTGTAACATATTGTTTTTGGCTGGCTACCGTCATTAAACTACACGGGGTCATTGTAACAAACAACACATTTAGATAGTGTTAGATTCCACCCTGACCTTGTAGGTTATAAAATATATATATCAGTGTTGTTGATTTTCGATGTTTATGTAGGTACAATGTACAGTGTAGTGTATGTGAAAAATGTTGTGCTATGTGCTATCTTAACGTTATAGACTGATTTATTCGCGACACTTATGGAGGGTGGGGATGGGTTGGAGTCTCGGGGATGGGGAGGGGATATTAAGACGTAACGTTCTTTTTTATATTTCTAAAGTGTTCATAAGTGTTTTTTTTTAACCTAAATCGAAACTTGTTTTGACCTGTAGATTTTTTATAATGATTTCCCATTTGTGACGAGGTCAATATAAAATAATCTGGATAATATGATCAGAATTCAAATTTCTAGAAGGAGGGTGAATTCAACAATTTAAGGAGGTATTTTATTATTTTTGAAATACATATCTGGTATCTGTAAAACTCCGAAATGTTACGTGTGACAAAGTACATGTACGAGCTTGGTAGTGCCGTGTTTCTAGGAACTTTATCAGTGTAATTTATGGCGTATTGATATAACACCGATAAACAAACATAAAATCATAGGTTTTAAACATGACTCGACGTCAATACCTGGATAAGGTAGAAGTTTCCTGGAACTACAGTTGATCATCGTTCATTCCCTCCAACACTTATCAGTTTGTCCCACACAACTAATGCCTTTAGGGACAGATTGACAATTTAACCTTGCCACCTCATAACCTTACTATCTTGAACCAAAGTGGGTGGGTTATCGAGGATCCGTTTTCGGCGTTACATGTATGACTAACACTAAACACTACGCTTTGGCCGTATTGATTTTTATACTTGCACTTTCTAACCTTAAAACATTTTCCCAGTAATCCAGTATTTTTGAATACCCAAATAGAAAACACTTACCTTCGTTGATTTTTATTTTGATATTTTATGCTTGCTTCTATAAAATGAAAATAAGAAAACAGACTGTATGAACTAAATATGATATGCAACCATCATAAAGGTTATATAGTACCTACTCGATCACATATTATACAACAGAAACGTCATTAATTGGTTCCTTTTTGTTCTCGATTTGTTACTAAGCTACAAGTTAGTACATGATATTCAGCCGATGACGTGTTCGTTAGGTTACATGTCGTTATATATAACGCTGGAAACCCCAACATGCCAGCGTTTGATGTAATATGGGCGTAATCAGGTTTATTGATAACGATACCAAACAACATAATACAGGTTGCTTGTAACATCAGTCGATATCAGGATCTAGATAATAATAATTAACAACATGAAATTGTCGACATGTAGCATTATTATTTAACGTTGCATATCGCCCCTTATAAAGAGAATTTGCTTACGCTTAATCCTTTTTTTTTTTTTTTTTTTTAAATTTTAGCTGAGCATCAATAGTGATATTTAATACACTGATAATACACATATCGGAATAAAGACATATGAGACATCCCGAACGTTTTCGTTGAATCAAATGTAACGTTAAACACAAACAGGTACAAGATGTTGGATGTTTGTGAACGCTATAAATACATTTACAAACACCGGTCCTCACGGGCGCCAGGTGTTATCACTTATTGTGAGAACGCCGCTTCTACCACACAGCAATACTAACAGATGTCTACCGGGCAGACATTTACTTGTGTTACTTAGAGACACCAGTAGCATTTACCATGTTTATTACCATTGATCTTCGTGATTCATATTTTCCTTGTGTTATGTGTATCCACAACGTTATCGCCTTATTACGAACTGTTCAATATCCTGTTTACCATAAAGTGATGTCGTCATCACCAACATTTTGTCATAGCGAAGTTTGCTGTGTTTTATAAACGGAAGCATTGCAGAGCCGTAACTAGTTGTGATATGCTAGTAGTTTTAACAGTCTATCAAAACAATTACGTGATGCAGGGCCATACGGTAGTCTTATCGGCACATCAACACAATTTGGTCATACTAGGATACCCAATATTCTTAACGCCCCATCAACACAATTAGGAAATTCAGGGACCAAACAGCAATGTTAATGGCCCAATTGACATAATGTGCCAATACAAGGTACTCTAAGCGGCCTGTCAACGGACTATGACCATAAAGGGCCCCCTGGAAGTATTAAAGGACCATCGGCAAAATAAAGGCAATGTATAGTGTTTACTGCTGATCAGCACAATTTGGTCATATATGCCACACAGTAGTCTTTACTGTCTATAGACCCAGTGTGGTCATACAGGGTCTACACGGTAGTGTTTATGTCTCATCAACACAATTGAGTCATACCGATACCACACTGTAGTCTTAACAGCTCATCAACATCTTTCGGTCGCGCAGGATTCACCTGATTGTCTTAAGAGCTCAACTATATTGGGTCATACAGGGTCTACAAGGTAGTCTTAGCAGCTCATTAACAAAGCTAGGTCGTACAGGGACCGCCTGGTAGTATTAAAAACTCAACACTATTGGGTCATACAGGGTCTACAAGGTAGTCTTAGCAGCTCATCAACATCTTTACTTCGTGCAGGGTTCACCTTGTAGTCTTAACAACTAACACTATTGGGCCATACAGGGTCTACACGGTAGTCTTAACAGTTCATCAACATATTTAGGTCGTGCAGGGTTCACCTGGTAGTCTTAACAGCTTAGCACATTTGGGTCATACATGGTCTACGCAAGAGTTTTAACGGTCAACCAACATATTTAGTTCGTACAGGGACCGCCTGGTAGTATTAACAACTCAACACTATTTGGTCATACAGGGTCTACAAGGTAGTCTTAACAGTTCATCAACATACTTAGGTCATACAGGGACCGCCTGGTAGTATTAACAACTCAACACTATTGGGCCATACAGGGTCTACACGGTAGTCTTAACAGTTCATCAACAAAGTTAGGTCGTACAGGGACCGCCTGGTAGTATTAAC
>JAUMHH010161260.1:0-17571 GCA_032359455.1 Chlamys rubida | reverse complement strand
TGGTCAGACACCTTAACCACGAACCCCCGACCCAGTGGTGGAGGGCTAGTGACTGTAGATGGTCAGACACCTTAACCACGAACCCCCGACCCAGTGGTGGAGTGCCAGTGATTGTAGATGGTCAGACACCTTAACCACGAACCCCCGACCCAGTGGTGGAGGGCTAGTGACTGTAGATGGTCAGACACCTTAACCGCGAACCCCCGACCCAGTGGTGGAGGGCTAGTCATTGTAGATGGTCAGACACCTTAACCACTTGGCCACCGTGGCCCCTTTAGCTAAACTGTATGATCCATAGAAAAAAATCCAAACAAATCAGTAAACTTAGTAACAGTCTAAATTGGGTCTGAATCAAATTTATTGTTTTACCAGTTGGAAACTAGAGCATTATCTCCCGAATGCGTCTCTAAATCTACACATTGTAAAGTTATGACGAATGCCAAAATACTACAAGATTCTGTCACAATAGGTGTCCTGATGGCATGTCCAAGTTTACCGTTAAAAATGTCGTATCTCGCCCCAGTAATCTCGAGAGATCCTCAGATTAAACATGGTCGGTGATCCGCGACAGCGCCATTGTCCAGCTAGGCTACTTAACTGCTAAGTATGACAATAGACTTGTTATTGACAAACACTTTGACAATTCTGTCCACAATCACACCTAGAGGGTTTGTGTCTGAATGTCCGGTCACGGAGCACGGTAAAATGGGCTACGTGTGAGCACACGATATATCATCAGTGCCACTTCTGGATGATAACCGGACTTGTGTTGTCGGTACAAAATACCCCAGTGGTACACGGTGTCAGTGCACCAACATCAAGATTAAAATCTTTTTTGAAAATGTTGCAATTTTTTAATGACCTTGGTCAGGTATTTTTTCTCAAGTCTTGACATATTTTTCCTTTGAAAAGATCTTCAAATTTCAAGTGCGCAATAGTTTTGAAAAGATCTTCAAATTTCAAGTGCGCAATAGTTTTTGAAATTGTTAATTGTATATATCTTATCCTTTAAACAAATTTCACATTGTCTTAAAATCTACTAAACTTCTAAAAATGTATCATAGGTGTAATAAATTTGTAACATTTAAAACATAAAAACTTGTTACAACTCCTATTAAATATCGTAATGATCCGACCTGTCTAGCACGTTAACTTGACTTTTAGGCAGGATAACGCCACTAAACACTATAACATTACTACAACGTCCTTCTCAAACACTTCTCAGTATGTACTACACTTAAAATTAACAAACTTAAAAAATATATTCCTGAACTTATGATTCCATTTTTGACAAACTATTTTAAAACAAGTTTTTTTTCTTCAGAAGAACTAACTTCTGGTCATTAAAAAGAAGCATTAAGAAAAGCGCGAAAGATAAGATCTTCGAGTGCATCACACATAATGCTGTCTTATTTTATGTCATTTATATTTTTACATAAATTTGCATTAAACATAAATTTTGAATTCAAGTATCGCACAATTATGCATTCAGATAAACAAGTTTAGTGAAATACAAATGAAAGTCCTCTGAAATAGATACAGAACTGTTCATTCATGAATTAAGTTTATGCCAAATATACAGAATTCAAAATTCTGCCCACATTTTTGCCATAACCATCTAAGAAGATTTGTGCTCCCATTGTCCGTGTCCCAGTGAGGGCAGCATTTACCAACAGGTAAATGTGTCTTGTGTTACAGTCATAAAAACCCTGTTTACATGTCAAATTTCAAATTTCATAGCTGGTTTTACTACATCCTTCAAAATAAATACTTGAAAGGTGTTTTGTAGCTGTCCAAATGAATTTTCATTTTAATATGTTATAAAATGTTTGTCATTTTTCCTATGAACGTATAAATGTGATAATATTCCGGAGTTCGACATGGTTGCAGCTTTAGTACCTGTTACCGAACGTTCTGGGGGGTGGGTAACATTTATTTATCAGGTGTTTTATGGTCTTAGGACCCATTTAACGAACACAAATTTGACAGTGTACAATAACTAAGACTTGTTCTCTCACAAAAATTGAACTTAAAAGTTGTCGTCTCTCCCATGACCATATCAAACTTTCATGGACGCAAACACATAAATGTTTATACAGCGTCATGCCGCCTCCTTTCTCCGTGCGATTTCACTGTTTCGCAGTACAATTAACTAGTCAGATGGCTGTAAAATCATCGACCCATGTTTCAAATCTTCTACACAAACACAATAAATCTTGTTTTTGTAAGTTGATTGATGTACTGTAATTGTCAATTCCGTAGTTAACTGGAGTTATCAGTTTCAGTTGACATGGTGAATCTGCCTTTCATCTGGCAGCGTAAACAAGGGCAGGTATGAAATAACAAAATTCTCCGCGTTTAACGTTCGCCGTAATACCTGAGAAAATATCTGTGGGAAATCTTACCGACCAACGGCTATACACATACATTTCTACTGTACGAGAACATTAGAATGAAAATGAGGGGTATCTTATACCCGGGGATAAGATCACCCTCGGGACTCGTAATCCGAACATCTCGCGCTTAAACGTTTTATACCGATATAATCAGTATTAAGCCAATTTGTACCTCCAGTCTCACCTGATTTATTGCGTTGAGATTGCATGATTTATAGAGGAGTTTATCAAATTATCGGAGCATCTTTTCCCTCAATGTATATTTTCATAAAAACTTTCATTTAAATTTCTTTTGTTGCATAAAGAGATGCCTATATACTAAACATATTTTATAGAACACACCGAGATGTGGAAACATCTTTAATCATAAGTCAAATTAAATGTATGTGAAAATGAAACGCGTCGGTGATCATTTTTATGTTTAAGCATGAGAGCATTTTTTTAATTGTTTTCATAACCTTCGTATACAGTAGGTGTCTGCCTTGCTATGTTGTACAATTTGTCAAATGTGAAATAACCGTTTTTTCTTCTTCTATGAATTGGTTTAATTTTTTATTGAAAACTAAACGGCATCTAATTGTGATATTTAACTCGTCATTTAACAAAGATCTGTACAGATAAGATAGTTTCCATCCAATGTCTACCGTTCCAGCCGAGTCCATATCAAACTTCGCCCCTCACGGGACTAATGTAACGCAGACTGTAGAGAATGGGTACTTGACCAGTTTGAACCACACTGATGAGTGATTGGCAGACTGACTTCACTACCGTTGTTTTTTATTTTACAATCTGATGGCAAATCCTTTATCTTGTCAATGTTTAAAACGCCAGGTTTTGTACAAAGGACGGCCATCATGCTTAATCGACAGCCTTTGTGTATACAAATGGTTTCAAAATCTAGCAAGATGCACGCCACAACGGACATGCACATGGACACATGATAGCGTTATTGCCTAGTCGTATAATCGTTACCTCCAATCAAGCAAATACCTAATATAATGTCCAAGTGTTTTAAGCCGATACCTAGCTGACCCCGGAACGTCTCTGACTCCCTGTTCTACAGTGTTTGGCGTGACTGTATCATGTCCTGTGGAAGGAACTCGTTATCGCTAGCTCACCAGCCATGTAAAATGGGGACTTAAGGCCTTTTGTGCTCAACTCATTTAACATTGTGCTCAACTCATTTAGAATTAGCATTGAAGGAAACGGAGAAGAACCCTTTTGTTTAAATCAGAAGAAAAACAACGATATTTTCAATTCAGGATATCATTAAAATTCCATTAGGTCCGAGTACATGTCAGGGAAAAGTTAAGTTCCACTGATTAACCTGTGATTTCACATAGCCTCTAACCACAGGTCCTTCAGTTCTCAGGAGCTCAGGCAACAGTTGATGGTTGATGTCATGTGATCTGTCCCGGGGTCTTTATGATCAAATGACACATATAAACAAAATTGTATGCATGGTTCTTCCGAACAAAAGACAAAAGTCACAACTTCAATGAAAACCTCTAAACTTTTTCGAGAAAGTAAGGGTCACCTAGACTTCCTCAAATACTCCTGAAAATAGGGAAATGCTTCCACACACGATTTTCTTTATTTTATTTTTTAAGGGCATCCAAAGGTGAGAAATGTCACTGAGATTTGGACTGATGACGCTTAAAACATTAACCAAAAGACTCAAGACAAGCCATATAGCTCAGAAGATTTTGAAATGATATTAAAGTGGTTGTCTGTGAAAAAAACATGCATAAACTTATACCCATAGACCCTGGTGGGCCTTTACTCCCAAGTTTTGTGAAGGTCTGGGACATGGTTGCCTTTGGTATAAGAAATATTAACACTTACCCATAGACTCAGGAAGGCTTTTAAGGTTAGGTATGGTCACATTAACACTTACCATTAGACTCAGGAAGGCTATGGGCACAATAACACTTACCATTAGACTCAGGAAGGCTATGGGCACAATAACACTTACCATTAGACTCAGGAAGGCTATGGTCACATTAACACTTACCATTAGACTCAGGAAGGCTATGGGCACAATAACACTTCCCCATAGACTTGGGAAAGCTTTTAAGGTGAGTTATGGGCACATTTAGACTTAACCAAAGACCCTAGAAAAAGGCTTTTAAGGTTAGGTATGGGCACTTTAACACTTACCCATAGACTCGGGAAGGCCCTGGAGATGGTTGCCCGTGAGGTGAAGGTCAGCCAAGGACACACAGCCCTCAATCTCATTGGGCAGGGTCTGGATCCGGTTCTTGGTACAATCTAGGAACATGAGCTGCTTCAGGTTCCCTATCATCTGTAAAGTACAGGGTAAAAAGTTACAGTAGAAACCTCACAACGTATCATCTGTAAAGTACAGGGTAAAAAGTTACAGTAGAAACCTCATATTGTATTTTTAGAGAACAATACCACCCAAGTTCCTAAGACACCTAATCAGCACCATACTTGCGTACACAATCTCTCTTGAGATACTTTTACCAGGTATACACACTAAAGCATGGTCTTTTATCACATGCGGGTAATCATGATTTTGGAATGTGGTTTAATGCAGTGATGTCTGTTATGTCATTAGGAGTAGTTTTCAAAACGCAAATACTTGTGTCTCTCAAAGTTTTGATCAATCGATGTAGGGAGTAAAAACAAAATTGTGTGGAAAGCAACATGTTCCATGGATCATGCTATGTTGATGATGGCCATTGCTTATTTGGTGGAAAATGAAAACTTCAGAATTTTTAACATTGGAAAAAAAAAAATTGCTGAACAATAAATCTCCTTCTATGACACACGTGGATCAGGATAGAATTTTACGGCCAAACCAGACTGTTTTGTCATCGGAATTCCACTCATGAAAATGTAATAAGATAGTTCCCTACAAGTGATGTGCTCATCATATCAGTTTCAAATCCACCACGATACTTAAATTTGATCTACAACTGCACAAGAAATTTAATTTAGAAAAGTTATAAACCTATTTGGTTCTGTTTACGAGTTTTCCTGTCCATGAATTGAAAATGTTGACAGGTTCTTTTTCATTCAAAACCACCAGCCATGTCCACTAATGAATTTAAAACTAATTTCAAGTGTATCGCTATTTTTCATCAAAGATACAATATTAATATTTTTTCACAATTATGCTTATGATTTATTATTTCTTTTTAAGAGAAATATACCATGACAAAGCAAACATTCATTTATTATTAAATTTCGTTCAAGATTTAAAAAAAATTGTTGTCGCGCTTGAAGTCTTTGCACAATGTATACAGTTTATGTACAGAGTACGTAATGACAGGTACTTGGAAGACAACTCCCTGGCTTATCGCATGACAACTTTTAAAAGTTTAAATGATGCATGTAAGTGAAATAACAGTAATTAAAGCATAAATATCTGATTTCTCCGAGGGCTGAAATAAAACAAAGTCTGGCGAGGACAATACAGTCAGGTTATCTGGAGGACAATACAGTCAGGTTATCTGACGGGAGTTCACCACACAGTAAAGTTATCACAAAGACAATCTGACCCAACACCTTTCAGACCGACAATTAAAAAGAAATTCAGTATCAAGTGTCGGCGAAAAGCTCAACCAGACGTTTAAAAAATGGTGATACTGTATTCCTGGGTGTAATGGCTATGTAAAACGGTATAGATGCCTGCACTAGGCCGGTAATGGCCGTGATGCACAAGAAGGTTTGTGAAAGGACTGACAGGAGATACCCATAACAAAGGCGTATAAATTGTGTGTACAGTTACAACGTTTTGCTGCGTTTCTGTCGGCCCTACCTGTGATGTAGAGCCGGACAGTTAACCCAGCCGTTACAGGTATAGTGATACTGGGCCATAGATAACTATACACAAACACCACCGAAGGATGCAACATTGACAAAACTATAGGTAGAAGGCCGAGATCATCGTTACAGGTATATACTGGGCTGGGCCATAGATAACTATACACGAACACCACCGAAGGATGCAACATTGACAAAACTATAGTTAGAAGGCCGAGATCATCGTTACAGGTATATACTGGGCCATAGATAACTATACACAAACACCACCGAAGGATGAGACATTGACAAAACTATAGGTAGAAGGCCGAGATCATCGTTACAGGTATATACTGGGCCATAGATAACTATACACGAACACCACCGAAGGATGCGACATTGACAAAAATATAGGTAGAAGGCCGAGATCATCAACCCAACACTTACAGGTATATACTGGGCCATAGATAACTATACACGAACACCACCGGAGGATGCAACATTGACAAAACTATAGGTAGAAGGCCGAGACCATCAACCCAGCACTTACAACAGGACTTGAAAAAAATTCCGGCAAACATAATCAAATACTTCGAGAGACTTAATACTTAGGAATAATCCCAAAATAAATATGGGGGGGAAAAGCAAATTTATTTTCAGTAATGCATGCTGTGATTTCAATGAAACCAGACAGGAAGGGGTATTCTGAAATCACTTTCTGCTCTCCACAAAAAAACTATCATTCAACTGTACAGCGTTAAATAGCGTTCTTGTGACATTAAAGATGACATTCATGATTTGCTTTTAACTTCTGTCTAACCCCCTCAAATTCCTTTCTACATGTCAGAAACGTGAGAGACACAGGGGCAATGGTACTGTGGTACGATTTGCGTCAAGTACAGTAGCAGACGGCAACACCAACGCAACCAGGTGTCAACACAAAATTCAAACACAAATGCGAAGACGGAGGGTGACAATGACTTAACAAAACAAAAATTCCATTACAACAGCAGTCAGACTTGCATAATTTCATGGTTTTTCTTTATCCTAATTTATTTTTTGTCATTTCATGATTATTATTTGGCAGAATTACTTTGTAAGGCAAGAGTGACAGACGAGCTCTCATTACAAGGACATTTCTGTGACAAAAAGTAATTATAAACCTTAGTTTAACACTTGTTTTTATACTGAAAATACATGAAACTTTTCACCACTCAATAAGAAGGCCATTACTCTATAAATTACGACAAATCCAGCACAGTTATCATTCTCACAGTGACGTTGCACTTTATTTATTACCGTTTGTTTTTTACCACATTCCACATTGTCTACGTAGTCATTTTAACACAATTTTCAAAAATTCATTGCAAATATTGTGACTCTGTAAAAAACGTTTCCTCAATTTCAATATTTTGAAAAGCAATTTTGGTGTCTTTAGTTATTATTTTCTCAAAATTGTAAAAACATCGTCAGACAATTATAAAAACAGAATTTATCAACAACAATAGAAGTGCTTCTAATACGTTTGTTAGCCAGACACAAAATCTTGCTAATTAGCCAATTAGATATAATTAGCTTTATTGCGATCGTGCGAAGATCCAGACACCGTCGCGTCTAGACTAGAGACGCTAAGATGAGCAAGAGTGGACTGTCATGTGACTCAAGGCTGAAACATGGATTGGCTGTTTGAGTTACTACCAAGGGCAATGCATAGCGTAACAAGTCGCGTGGTGATGCGTGCTGTCCACATGACTTATAACCTATTAAGGCGATGCTGATTGGTCCGATGATTAATCAGAGTAACATGTGACGTATGACTTACCGGGGTGACCTGGGCTATTTGGTTGTGGTCGCACCATAACTCCAGGAGTCCGGTCAAATTCCCAATCACGTCTGGCTGTTAACACAAAAGAAATTTGACATAAGTTAATTTATACAAAATGAACATTAATTTGAAATTCACGTAAAAATAAAAATAAAATGTAACAATTACAAACATAAAAAGATTTTAGAAAATCACCAGATCTAACTTTGTAACAAAGGCAAGATATGACATGAATAACTTTCTACCATTCTTGTGCAAATATTTGACCTTTTACACCTACCAAGATCCTTGACCTTTACATTTGACCTTTACACCCACCCGAATCAAGACTAATAACAGCGATGTACGAAATTATCATATTACTTAGTTTGAAACGTAATTTTCAAACTCACTTAGGTACAAATAAAATTAATTGTGTAAATATTTCTTATCTTTCCCAGTTTGGAACAAATGACAAAGAGGCACATGCTGATTTGCATTATGGACATTGTACCATTCTGGAATCAATTATTTGCTTTGAATTTGAGTCAACATTTGTAAAGAGTAACTTGACACTAGAACCTCACACAGTGGGGAGTAGTCGGGTAGAAGTGATCTGCAGTCATTGTATGATTGTCATTGTGTGATTGTCCTTGTATGACTGTCCTTGTTATACCTACTGTATATACCTCTGTACTGGATCATGAAGGAAGATTTCCTTACAAATACTCATTATTTATTGACATTTAACGACAATGATTCTTTGAAGAACCCCCCAGAAGTAAAATCATAACGGTACTTATTTAGGTCTGGTTGGGTTTGTCTTTGGGTCTTTGGGTCCCAAGTAGATCTAAAGGCATTGTCCGTCTGTCTATCTGCGTTTATTGTCTTTCCTCAGTACTAGCATTGTTTGTCTGTTTTGTTTAGTTTGTCGTCGCCTGAGGACTGGCCATGTCTGTCTGTCCATCCGTCTGTTTGGCTGGGTTTGTCATCCAGTTCTGTCTATTGTTCGTTGGGCAGGTTTGTCATTTTCCCAGTATTGTCCAAGTCTGTCTGTGTAGTTGGGCAGGTTTGTCATTTTCCCAGTATTGTCCAAGTCTGTCTGTGTAGTTGGGCAGGTTTGTTATCACTTCTGTTTTGCCCTTGTCTGTCTGTCTGTTCATTTCCCTGTCTGTCTGGGTCATCTTGCCAGTGTTGTCTGTCTGTTCATCTTCCTGTCTGTCTGGGTCATCTATCCAGTGTTGTCTGTCTGTCTGTTAATTTCCCTGTCTGTCTGCTTCATCTATCCAGTGTTGTCTGTCTTTCGGTCTCTGGATCTGCCAGCTTATTGTAATGGATCTGTCTGTGTTGGTATATGCTATCCTGGATGTACCCTCCTTGTCTGTCTAACTGTCTGTCCCGATGATTATCCCACCCTGTCCTGAGGTCCCCGTTTGTCTATCTCACACCCCCAGTAAACTTGTATAAGCCTAGTGATCCTACGTCATGTCATGTATACAAAAAGCAGTGATAGAAATACAAATCCTCGGCATTCGCCTGTCATATCGCCCATTTGTCAAGTAGGATTGAACACAGGGCAAAATCACCAAAGGCTAGAAAGTTTTAAATTTAATCCTTGTTTAATCCTTGAATCCCCTTACCCATGTATCATAATACGGATAACTGTGGGTATTTTAATACAATATCATTGTGATCAACAATACCTCCGCCTATAATGGTACACCAATATGACAGCGATTGTAACACTCTGATTGGAATCAGGACTTATTTCAAAAGAACTTACGACCTGATAATCGCTTAAACATATTTGTCATAGAGAAGAATGCAAGATTTGGCACGTAATTTTTTCCCCGTTAAATTTCGATGACACATACATGACAAAGGAGCACATTGCGTCTGATCAAACAAACCTCAACGTTTTTTGAGTACGGACTTAAAGCGTTCCGTTCAATCTCACAAAACACTGTCAACTTATTTATCAAAAGTAACTATCATCTTGCAAGTCTGAGATAAAATTGACAATTTCTTGTCACTTAAGTTAGTTCTTTGAAAGAAGTACGTAATTTAATTTGGGGACAATGCTATCTTAGACATACACTGAACCAGATTCTGTGTCATACCTGGGGCTGGAGCTATTGAATCTGTAGGTTTGCGAGTAATAATGCTGATGAGATTTTTGATAGTGTCTCGTACAGTTGACACTCCATAGGAAATGTATCCACACATGAGTTTTGTTGACAGCTCTTCAAATCATTTCTAAAACTTTTCAACCCCTAGACATTTCACAGCCCATTGACCTTGAATACCCCTGTTTAAGCATTTCAACCTTTTTGTAGGGATATACACACCCTACATCTAAACTATCCATTCATACTCAAATACACAAAATCACAACAGGTCTTCGTATTCAAATCTGAACCAAAAGATAAATATGGCGTAACAAAAGCTTAGGTGCATAACTGTTAATTGGATTTTTTTTTACAAATTTCAATTTTCTAAAAAATGAGGATGTGATTGAGGTGTGTTTCAATAGCCAGGTGCTTACACGGCCCGGACTCATCTGTATGTAAATCAGGGGCAGACGTATGGTACATCACATTATCAACACAACACTTGGTCTCGTCACCTCATTCCTTGTCTCTTTTCTAGCTTTACATCAACATTGAATAATTTATATTGGAAACTTTAAGTTATAACACTGCGTTGGTCGGTGATCGCTATTGGGCGATCGTATCAGTGATATATATACCCCAGTAAATAATAATATTTATCAGGCAATCATCTGATATCAACATTTACTGCATTAGACATGTTTTTCTGACAGGGTTATTTTTACACACGGTTACCGGTTAAGTCATATTAAAGGTTTCCATTTACTTCTAAATCGGTGTCGCCTTTATCACAAAACAATTGTATATATTAACAGCAATCACATCATTATAAAATGTTCATTTCCAAATGTTCACCGAATATGTCATACACACCTGTTATTTGTCAACACACGTACACCTGTAATTTGTCAACACACGTACACCTGTAATTTGTCAACACATCTGTAATTTGCTTCCAAAGGAACATAACTATGTCAAACATTATTAAGTATTATTAATGTAAATCACTCTTGATATTAATCTGTAATTTTTACAAGAAATCTACTAGAAAAATGCAAAATATTAACAAAAAAAACATAAATTATAACAAATAACCCACCAGATCTGTGAACTCGTTGTGGCCGATGTCAAGCCTCTCAAGGTCGTTAAGCCGTGAGAAGGACTTTGGAAGTGTCTTCAGGTGGTTCTCTCGAATCTCCAGAATCTTTAGATGAGACAGTCTGTAACACAAAAGAGTACAGCCGTGTAACATCAACAAATCTTAAACCTCAGTCAATGATGGGAGTTTTTAATCCTGATTACCTGCAGTTTGACCTTGATCAATCAACAGAATCTCATAATCAATATAAACAGTGGTTTCACCTTGGTCAATGATTGAATCTTGTAATCCTGATTACCTATGGATTAAACTTGGTCAAAAATGGAATCTCATAATGACAACTACCACCGATTTTACCTTGGTAAATGATGAGATTTTGTAATCATGATTTCCTACAGACTGACTGATGTGGTCAATGATTGGAACTTGTAATCATGATTACCTAGTTTGACTTTGGTTTATATGACAACCTCTTGTAATGATGATAACCTACCGCCACTGACAACTAAATGTGACGATTTTGAATTTTAATGGTTGAATTACTTGTTATTTTATCAACTGATCAGAATTAGAGCTGGGGTAACAAGTCTAGCTCATAGATCAGTGTCGAGACATCAGAGATGTAAATTACTGGTCACATTCATTACGTATGCTGACTGATGTTGGAATGATTTAATCCACAGGTTACTGAGAAGACACATCTTTGGAGGAAACAACAATAAAACGGTGTAATTTGTGTATCAAGCTTCAAACAGACAGTGATCAGATGCCCTGGAGCGGGCTTGTCCTAAACACGAGGACAACACCCCAGGTAACCCAGGCAACCCAGGGGGAAACAATTAACCCATGTCTCTGTAAGTGGAGAAGTTTCTAAACCTCTTTGATCTTGGTTATAATACCACTGATCAGGGTATCCTCTGTCAAATAGCATACCTGAACATCTGGCCACCTACAGGGTGCACTTGGTGGAATTACAGAGGGCTGGAGACAGAGGAGGGGAAGGACAAGGGAGGGGCAGAGACTGAGGAAAGGCAGAGACTAAGGAGGGGCAGAGACTGAGGAAAGGCAGAGACTGAGGAAAGGCAGAGACTGAGGAGGGGCAGAGATGGAGGAGGGACAGAGATGGAGGAGGGACAGAGATGGAGGAGGGGCAGAGACATAAGGGGGCAAAGACAGAGGAGGGGCAGAGACTGAGGAAATGCAGAGATGGAGGAGGGGCAGAGATGGAGGAGGGGCAGAGACATAGGGGCAGAGACAGAGGAGGGGCAGAGACAGAGGAGGTGCAGAGACTGAGGAGGAGTAGAGACGGGGTTGGGCAGAGACTGGGGGTCATAAGTGGAGGGACAGAAGAGGCATTGGAACAGGAAAACATTCATTTTATTCACAAATGTTTACTGTTGTCATGCACTTTCAACAACTGGTTCCTATATAAGGACCCTACACAGGGGATAAGACTACTCCACAGGCAATAAACCTTTACATTTCATTCTGGGGCATCTCTCACCAGGTTACCAACATATTGCGTATGTAAAACACCTATTTATCAGTGTATCACTAGAGAAAAACTTTCGGAAAAAAATTCAATCTTAATATGCGAGTATTTGTGGAGTGGACAGGATTTTTTTTTAAATATCCATACCTTATTTAAGCACGATCATTCACAACCCTACCACTTGTAACCCAGAGTGATAAAAATGTCATCATTTTTTCTAAGTTTGATCTTATTTTTAGTTTGTCACTTGGTGAAACTATTTGATCAAGTAGCATTAGATTGACTATTGAATGTGCAACTCATGCTGACTTGTAATAACTAAATGTTGTATTGCTATCATATTAACTCAGGAAACCAGAACAACCCTCAACCATTACGATACTCGCACTATTGAGTGAAACATGAAGATACATGTACGTACCAAAGTGTCCTGGTTAGAAGTTTATAGTCGAGGAATTTGAGGATCTGGGGAGGCGGGATAAGTTATATACATACATGTTCAAGTGTTCTCCAAATACTTGCCTGTCCTGGGAGGTGGTAATAGTTGAGGAAAAGTTAAGGCTGAGGAGGTATACATGGAGGGGGGGAGGGGGAGGGGGGGGGGTCTATCTGCCAAAGTGACCTGGGACACGGTACCAGTCAATAAATGAGGGGTTAAGGGTGAGGGAGGATTCACGGAAAGGGGAAATTTATCAACCTGCCAAGGTGTCCTGGGAGTTGGTAATAGTTGAGTACTGAAAAGGTAGAGGGCAAGGGAGGATTCATGGTAGGGGGGAGTTTTGCCTACCTGACACACTGTCCTGGGAGGTGGTATAATAGTCACATAAAGTCAAGGAAGGATAAAGGTGAGGGAGGATTCATGGTAGGGGGGAGTTTTGCCTACCTGACACACTGTCCTGCGAGGTAGTAATAGTTATGGAATAAAAGCTTAAAGGGAAATGAGGATTCATTGAAGGGGAAGGTTGGTACCTACCTGCCAAAGTTTCCTGGGAGGTAGTCAAGGAATGTATCGTTGAGAAACAGTTGAGTTAGGTTGAGGAGCTGTGTGAATCCATCGGGTAACCTGAAAATATACAAACAACATGACATCAGACACTACTCTGATAGCAAAAACACTGTGACAGCATCTCAGGAAAAAATGATGGCTTCAGACAAAAGTGTAAAAGTGAATTAATTTTAACAAATTTCTATTTCATTGCATTTGATCTTGCAGTCCATCAGTCAACAAAACATAACAGGTACATAACTATAGCATAGTAATGTTTATATAACATATGTAAGATGATGAAAAGTGTAAAAGACAACTTGTCAAGTTTACAACTTAGCATTACATAACAGAGATATGGCAAATGTACTTCTACCTGCTGTAAAACAGTTTTCTTCGATAACAAGGCTACTTTTTTTTTATTTAATTTAGTCAAAATGGAAGACAAAAGGGACTGATATATGCACACAGAAAGTTTCCCACTACACAATTAAACAGGCAAGAATGTATCAACATTTTCATTGAGACTGTAACTTATGGAACCTTCGTAGAAGATTGGATACACACTGAAAGTCTGTAATTCTACATCAAGATCTAGACCAGTCATGCTTCCTGTGTGGTAAGATTACAATACAATACCTAAACAATGCATGAGTGTTAAACAGAACTGAACAGCTTTTGGTAAGTACCCCAGCCGTCTGATGTCCCTTTTAACATCTACACACTAAACTTTATATAGTACAAGACCATAAAGGTTAAAACGGTCACCTCTGGGCGATGTCATTTTAGCATAAATGCTCCAAATATTTCACTATTTATCAGTAAACAACGTTTTTCTCAGAGGTAATCTAGGGAAAAGTAACAGAAAACCGTTTTTACTGCTATTTTTTGTAAATTATTTTCAACATGTCTCTCGAAGTTAAATCTATTGATCAAAAGCTAATCTTTCGATATGCAGCACATTTCCATTCAATCAGAAATATTTTTACAATAGCCGCAGTATATTATTGAGTTTCCCATGGAGTCTGGGAATCAGTATACATGACTGGACCTCATCTAAATATTGGAGAAATCTACTAAAGCTTCTATATAGTGTACAGGGGGCCTGAAACATGCACTCTGACATGCAAGTACAATTTATCAGTATTCACGTGAGAATAAAAGCAGATAACAACACACTTTCAAGGTTTTATTATTGAACCATGAATGCATAAAAAAAGAAAAACCAAAAGATGGTTCAGATAATTCCACACAAAGACAGACTCATAAATATTTGCTGATTTTTTTTCTTCAAATTTTACGGTAATATTGATTGATTTTCTGGTGCCTTATCAGGGAGATAATCACAGCCCTTAACAGTACGCACCTGGCTCAGGTTAGTCTGAACCTAATCAATATGCACCTAATTATGCTTGGTCAGTCCCTGGTCCCTGGTAATGATCCCACAAAGGGCCGTGTTAATGTGGAGCCACTCGGGCTCATAATACAGCACACGTTACCATACATAATGAATTTACCATTCCAACTTCAATTTATCACGAATTTATCTCCAAACAATATGTTTATCTAACCCACAGGCCTGTGTCAGTGAAGGGGTAATGTTTTTAAAGTCTTTCTTTCCTATCTGAAACCCAATAAACATGGACTGGGTCCAGCTAAGGGAAAGTTTTCAATTACGGCAAACAATAACAGCTCGACCATTTTATATCCTCCGATTTATATCTTCAATCAACCATTTCTTTGATCTTTCTGAATAGGTGATAATTCTCCAGTAACTTTTGCTGGACTGGACTAAAAGCATGAAGGGGCTTTAACTCTGATTAACTGGGTCTGTCATTAACACTATATCGTATACTTGTACAGTACTTTTGTAGCGGCCAGACTCTCGGGTCTACCTGTCCGTCTACCTGTCCGTGTCTTTATCCACATCCACCTGTAAATCTACCTTTAGAATCAACATCTCCTGAACTAAGCCGTTAATTGCTCTCACCTTCTTAATAGGAAAATTATTGACCAAATAAATTGAAACGTGATAAGAGGACCGCCATGAAGAAACTTTGATCTGAACACCATCACAGAAAACCGTCACAGACATTTTCACAGACACCCAACCTGTCACCAATTTGTTGTGTGGATCAAAACTGGGCAACACAAACATGGGATAAAAACTTTATGCTTTCTGGACCCTGGTTTGTTCACAGGGTGACGGCATCCCTATTATAGGCTGCTTTAGATCTAGAGCTAAAACGGTTCGAGTCTCCGCAAGAACAGCAAACAGTCTTGTTGACCAGCGTCGTACACGTTAGTACAAGACACACTTACACAGCAGCTGAAGTAGTTTACATTATTTTCATTAATTGGGTACTTAAGTGAGAATCAATAACGCTTATATAACAGTCAATGGGGAAGGATGGCTACCCACCACCACCTGTGTAGTATATGAACAACAGCCATCACCCGACAGACAGACAGCCATCGTTAAATCTCCAGTGTTAGAGATATGTATCTGTCTAACCAACTGTGTCCCACCACAAAATCTAACTGTGATTGAAAACTCAATTAGGCCCACAGACATTACACAAACAGAATGAGGGGAGTGAGATTTGTGGGTATAGGTCTGACAGACGAAGTTTTACAGGCCAAGGAGACCTAAACTGTGGATAACTGTCCATCTGTCAACTAGTATACCTGCAGACTACGTCCCAGTCCCCGCCACCTGTCTGTCACCCAACTCAATTCAGACGTTATCTCTGACGTTATTTGTAAGCCAGATATCTTAAAACTCTAGATTTTTGTGTCTTTTTAAATGAAAGTGAATGATATATTCTGATAAATTGAAACACTGTGAACTTTGATGACACCGAATTGTAAATTTAGTTCGGAACGCCAAAGTGGGCGTGCTTTTCTGACTATATATATACACATCATGCACCTATACACCAACATTGGAGATCCTAGCACAGCTCCCAGTCGTGTGACCTCATGCTTTCTGTTGTATACTTTAATAAGCTGTGATTAATCTTCCCTCTAAATCCTATTTATACATCACAGGATACATGATTTTTTTTCTCTAAAACACCTAGGAACTTAAGACACCGGAATAAAATAAAATAAGCTGATCACTTTTTTTTTTTTTTTTTTTTTTTTAACAAATTATGTGAAAAATCTGTTGACAGATCTGCTTGATGAGTGAAAAGTGAATTCCTTGTATGAATGACCAGTAACGACCTGCCATTCAACCTAAGGTAGAATGGAATGGAAACATTAAGATCCTTATCGCACAACATAATTCTTGGGGCAAGTGCTTAAACCAATTAACATTATAAAATATCGGGACAATTTTTCTGTCCAAAATGCTTTCTGTCCGATATTACTCTACGACATATTCTATAGAATTTTCTAGTGATACATACACAAGATTATAATGGACGACCGTGCCTTACAAATCGGGGTAATTTTCTCGGGTAATGGTGTACAAAGATGTGCTAGTTTATATTTCACCTCTATCATAACTGATTGATTTCTGAAAGGAATGGATTGACACACGTTCAGTCCACGACTTTGGACAAACAAAACATACAAAATGGCCGCCTCATTGCCTAGCTCACCTTCACATTCAGACAGCTAAGTTTTGTTGGTATTATATATGCCAATAACAAACCACCGGAATTACATTTTAAGTGCCCCAAAACGTTTAATTTCCTGAATAGAATGCAGAGAAAGCAATAAAAAAATAATTCAGAATTCGCTTAAATTGCTTCTATCTGTGTTGCTAAAGTTTTATTTTTTTTAATCAAAAAATTCACCTCGTTATCTATTTATTTTTCTCCTTGTTATCGGGGTGGTCCTCCTCCTCCTATTTTTAATTAAAAAAATAAAACTTTAACAACACAGATAGATATAAAAGCATGGC
>JAUMHH010161249.1:0-17572 GCA_032359455.1 Chlamys rubida | reverse complement strand
AAATAAAATCGGAGACACAATTTCCCCTTGTAAGACCCCGGTTTTGTTATCGAAAAAATCTGATAACTTCCTATCTACGGTTACACTTGATTTGATTTTACTATACAAAGATTTGATCACATTTAAAAGCTTACCCCTGACTACAAGTTTAGAAATCTTATACCATAACTTATATATCTCTACCGTATCAAAAGCCTTACTATAGTCTACGAAGCAACAGTAAAGACTTTTCTTACTAGAAACGACTTGTTGATAATAGAGTGAAGTGCAAAAATGGCATCTACCGTACCTAAGCCAGGGCGAAAACCAAACTGGGCATCCGCAATTATGTTGTTACTGTCAGCCCATTGGACTCATATGGTGTTCAAAACACAAGTAAATAATGTTTTAGCATGTTACTAAGCAAACCAATTTCAAGGTAGTTGTCCGGATTTGACGTGTCACCTTTTGTAGAAAAGTCAACACTTACCCAGTGCTAGCTTGACAGACATTCGTTTAACACATGTAACACAGCGAACCGAATCGTAAAATTCGGGGAAATGTCACTGTTAGTCTTTTGGTACAGGAGATGAATGCAAAATCAGCAAAACGTTCATTGTAGTTGTTTTCCCCCTAAAGTCCCACAAAGTCTTTAAATGATACGTTCAAACAAAACATGAATTACATTTTTCTTATTCTCTGTGACACCTGTATCGTTACCTCATAAGACTATGTTTGTAAACGAAGTTACATGTGCGTATTGAATCCAACTCCATTGAAATTTAAAATAATGCAATTTATCCTAAAGGTATCTTTTTATTTCTGGCATTGTCTTGAAACAGCTAGGGATCGAGATACATCAAGCGAGCCTTTTAAACCGCGTATTTCACATTTATATACTGAAGTAGCAGATGATTTTCATTTCATTTTCAAATCCTAAGAGAATTATTTCTTCCGTCAAAAACTGCTAAACCCATATCATGGCCGAAATACTTCCATTTTTGAATGATTACAATTACTAGGCATAGAAAATAACACTAAACTTGGTAACACAGGGAAATGTTTTTGTAAAGATTTCCGTCATTAGTTATCTTAAGATAACATCGTATGGTTTAACTTCAGTTGCAATTCAACGCATTTGTTACATAAGCACCAATAAGGTGTATCGCTTACGAAAATTATAAAGAATTTTGTTGGTAAACAGTCATTGGTTACTCTGGTTTATTTGTTTGTTTGTCTGTTTGTTAAGAGTTTTGTGTCCGTGCAACAGCTATAAGGTCATATTCATGACATGAAGTATGCTGCTTCCTTAAAAATACAAACATGTATACACGAACAGGCATACACACACACAAATATATGCACTTTGAATTCATTTTAATTGAATACCTCCTCCCGGCACGCGCAGCAATTCCATGTTACTAATTGATCAATTTTCTTTCCGAACAGGTGCTTGAATTTTTACATGTCTTTTTAATGGGGTTAATGTAGGTTACGACTGGTTGTGTTTCTTTAAATCGAATACAGTTGGATTTAAAAGCATTCGTCTAGACTAAGTGTTTCAGAATGTTTAATCTGTCCATAAGTATGTAACAATGATTAGTCTTGACCGTATTACTTGGCAGCGGCTATATTGCTGGCTAGCTTATTAGCATAGATTAACATTAATTTCAGTCACTGCGAGATACACACATCGCTTCGAATGTCGTTACCAAGCTGGCTACGTGAATGATATGCATAGCATTCGAATAAACACATCAGCAAAATATTGGAGCCATAGACATGAAAATAATCCGTCATATTGTTAAAAGCATTCGAAAAAATAACGATATCTGTATCTTCAATTCGCCTTGATGCGTTTTTGCACGCACGCTAAACACACATACACACACACACTACTAATTAATATTTACATATACACCGCTTTCCTCATTTCATATGCGGCTTTGAGATAGCTTGTGTATTCGCTCGGATTATACAAGAAAGAGGGAATTTCTAGCTGTCTTATGATGCCATGAGCTACCATGTAGAAAGTTAATGATGTGAAGAGTGTTAGTGTGATTATTTTGATGTGATTTTTGTCCGCAACTGGGAGAGATCCTCCTTCCTTCGGTTCTGTTTGAGGGGAGAGATCGGCTTACGGTGAAAACAAGATGGCGGACCTCGAAGCCGTGTTGGCCGATGTAAGCTATTTGATGGCTATGGAGAAGAGTAAGAATACTCCAGCGGCCAGAGCAAGCAAGAAAATAATACTTCCAGATCCAAGGTAAAATATCCATCACTTGAAAATCCGACATAATTCAGTGAAAAATACAAATGAAAATGTCGACAAAATGGGGTGATTATCATATGTGATCCTGTTTATTTATTATGCCGTGGAAACAGTGTGTTCTGAATCAGTTGCTAACCTTGTTTACACATTAAAAATCATTTTATTCATTTCAGTGTCCGAAGTGTCATGCATAAACATCTGACGAAGGTTGGGGAAGTAACATTCGACAAAATCTTTGGACAGAAGATCGGTAAGCGAAACGATGATCCCTACACGGAAGTTAGTTCACTAGTTGATGAGGAGGATAGCAGCTCTGTGTGTGACTGCTATCAAGTCATCAAGTATATATCCTCAATGCAAATATTTTTACCATTCGTAAAAATATAGATTTGGTTCAGATTGAATTATAACTTAGCATTTGATCATATTATGGAAATGGATTATGCATTTCATTGAAAGTGTTTTGTTTACAAAATAACAAACACTGTTGATCGATTGTCAATGGAGAAAAATTCAATTTTGAACTAAATCGTTTTGCTGGCATGTGTGAAACGTGTGTTTTTTCTTCAAATATGAATATGTTCTCTTCCTAAAGACAGGTTAATGTTGATTTTGATAACTATACAAGGGGATTTGATAATCGAGTGAGCTCTTTCAGATATAACGACCAGTGTTGGGATAATGTTACTATTTATAGATCTATAATGGCAACAGGTATGTTAACACTGGGCTGTATATGTGATAGGGTAAAATATTCTGGCATATTAAACCAAGTCAAGTTAAATTGATTTGATTTTGACTTTTTAAACACAGAATGACAACATTTGAATTGAGGTGTACGATCAGTTAATATGCAAGCTGATCTATATTTACATGTTATTAAATACTTGAGTCAAGAGGTCAGATGTACTTATCTTCATTATCACACGAAACGGACAAACAACTCTACTTGATGATATTTATTTTTCTGAAAAATACTTGTTGTACCCATTAAGGTTTTCTAAACTTCCTAATGCATGTCACTTATAGTGACACATAGTAAACATACTATTATCACCTTTAATAGGATTCGTATCTTTGAATGGCTCAACATGAATTTCTCGAGATTGTGTTTAAATACATAATTTATGATGAAGTCACTGGATAAATTATATATCAGTACCAAATAAAAATGACAGCAAGGTGTAGATTAATCCTGTGTTAGCAATTTAGCAAATTTTAGCAGATCATCTTTCATCATCAATGTTGTATAGCTTCAATGTATGAATTTTTCTTTTGAAAAATGTGAAATCAGTCGAAGTGAGGATAATTTTTTTTTATGATGTTGCTTCTACAACATATTTCTTATTGAACATCGAAAGTACAACATCTTAAGATCCGAACCACACACATTAAAGTTTTTGAAAGAGAAATTGATTTTCATTTATTGAAAAAAAATATCAAATTTCTAATTAAATATTCAGAATATTTAGTGTTACTGAACATAATTGGGAATTGTAATATCTGTTTGAATAAGTTTACTTACTCGAAAAAAAAGAGTTAATTTAGATGTTTACTTGTGACCATAGAAATTAAATTATATAGAATATATAGGTACATTGATTGTTGAGACACAGATATTTGAGTCCTGAACTTTTTCTTTGGGACTTGCCCACATTCAGAGTTCTGGCTAATGTACAAGTAATGGAACTTGTCAACATTTTTTGAAAATGATGCTTAAGACTTGTCTGAAAAATCCTTCAAAATTACTTGCAGAAATTTTGCATTTTAACAGGATTTCCAGGTATATTTATCATGACAACTATAAAAGCTGTAATGGAAATGGACACATATTTACCTTAAATGTCCAGCTATTTCATATATGTATTTTAAATGCCAGTGAGATAAGAATTTAACTTTAAAAGGCTTGTTGACTTTCAGTAGCACATTAACTGATAATGTTGATAAAATAAAAATTGATAATATTGAATGAAACATCCGGGATTTCACAGATTTGACATATGTAAATATTGTTATGAATTTTTCCACAGCTATAGAATTTGTGGTGTCGGAAGTTTTCCGCAGAAAATATTCATGATGTACCCTATTTATACATTTGTTATATAATTACTTTATAATAGTACATGCAGTGATATTCACAAGTGCATGTCACCTGATTGTTTTGTGTCAAGCTTATTATCCCCGGGGTCGCAGCAAAAGTTTGAGGGGATATAGGATTCTGACTGTACGTATAGTATGTTACACTCTTTGTCATCGCTCTAGTGACTTCATTCCTCAACAGAATTTCATGAAACCTCATACAAGTGTTTAGTATGGAAATACCTTGAAAAATTTGGCATTTCAGGTTTCTACATTGAAGGTCAAGGTCAATGTTACTATTTTTAGTAAAAAAACATTGTCATAGCTCTACCGACTTTATTCCTCAACAGAATTTCATGAAACTTGATAGAATTGTTTGGTATGACAATACCTTGAACAAATTGTTCAGGTTACTGCGTTAAAGGTCAAGGTCACTTTTACTATTTTTAGAAAAAAAATTGTCTTAAGTCTATCGACCTCTTCATTCCTCAACAGAATTTCATGAAACGTCATACAAGTGTTTGGCATGTCAATGCCTTCAACAAGTTCTCATTTCTGGTTTCTACGTTGAAGGTCAAGGTCACTGTTACTACTTTTAGAAAAAACTTTGTGTCATTGCTCTAGTGACTTCATTTCCTCTTACATATGTCACAATGTATGAATGCGAGGGGATTTGTATCACTTGTGATGCCTTGTTTCATTTTACCGTAAATAATGAGCCATTCTAAATACTCAAAACAATGCAACACAAGCTTGTATATAAGCCCAGGGCCTATAGTTGTTCAAAAGGTAGTACTTTTATGTTTTGGTTATCTTCAAAACTCAACCATTTACTGAGTTAAACATTTTCACAAAGCTTTAGAAGGCTAAAATTACGAGTTTTTACCTGGTATATAATATTGATCAAATTATTAGAGGTTGAAAAAATCTTTGATCAGTAATTAAGCTAATCAACTTTTGAATGACTGGACACTGATCCTTTACTGAAAGATGTGTAGTTAGACCTCTGAAGAAACTAGTGAAGAGAACTGGTACTGGCAGATTTTTCAGGTGATAATAAAATACAGTACAAGTATATGTATCTTCCTTGTATATTTGTCACTGTTAGCTTTAGTTTGCAGGGCCAGAAGTAAATTTTCAAAAACGCTCGTCAGTCGGGCTAATAGTTTCTGATTTGACTAGTCCAGATACAATTTCCACCAACCCAATATGATTCAAATTGTAAGTAATATCAAATTTTGACTACCTAGTGAAATTGGCTATTTTTAGAACCACTAGCTTAAAGATTTACTAGTCTCGGACTACCAGGCTACCCTTATATATATTTATGTATCATTGTCTAGCCCTGAATTGTCATAGTTGAACTCAGTTTATGGTACTACATTCTGTTGACTTATCCCATTGAACCTCGCCGAACACCGTAGTAGGAAAAAAAAGAGTCGCTGAAATTTGTTGGAGCAATGAAATCTGCTCCGATCCCTTATAAGTTATAATGGTAACCAATTGTGTCACTAGATTATGAATATATCAGGAACCATTAATCAATGTACATTTGTATGCTTTGTCCAATAAAATAACCTATATGATAATTAAATTGAAACTATTGTAAACCTCTCCTCCAGCTGGATAGGCAAACAAGGGAGGTAATTCTGACAGCAAAGTCACTGATTAACATAGTTTATTGAATTGCTAAACCTAAATTTAATTGTTATAGTAAAAGAGTAAAATCCTAAGAAAATATAAAAAAAAATTGGTATAGAAATGATTTGCTGATTTTATAAATAGAAGTAAGCTTATATAAACAAGAATATCAAATTTTTAATTTCACCGACTGAAATGTGTGGTCATTATTGTTTTGATAGCCACATTTTAAATGTAATAGTTTGTCAAGTTTCAATTATTTTAGCATGAAATAAAATTAAAAAAAAAGATAAAAAATGACACAATATACTATGAAAACTCCATTTCTAGTCCCAGAAGAAGCATTTGCTGATGATCACTTTCTGACAAAAAATACATTTAAAGTTCATAAAAAAATGCACTAAAAAATACAGTATATGACAGTGAAAGATAGTCGTTCTAGTGATGTCACACTTGATGAAAAGTACATGAACATGTAGCTATAAAATTTGACCACTCCTGTCTGGACCTCAAAAATCCTGGTTCAACATGTACATATATACAACTTATAGGCAAGTACACTCCCACTAACAGTTTGAGTTAGATATAGGAACAACGACTTGTGAATGTTGACTTTGATTCATTGGTCTGTTGCATATAAATTTAGATCCTATATCTATTTCAATGTTTAGAACACCTTTTAGGAACAGAAAAAGTCAGTTATTTTTAAAGACTTACACGGTGTTGTGAATACACAACTGTGCTCTGATACACATTTTGAACTTTTTAGCAGCCTGAACTCCCCCGCACACCTACCCTGGTATTTGCTTTTGGTACATGTTATACTACCTGAAAACACGAATGTTTACATTCCTTTTTCCATATTCTGTAATCGTAAAATCTGTATGTCCTTTTGTCCAAAAGTTTAGGGATTATTTACCATTACGTTTTCATCTAGAACTACCAAATTTGTATGTAGGTCCTCTTAGGATGGTAGAATGTTGTGAAAATAATGAAAATAGGTCACTGTGATCTATATTTTGACTTTTAACCTCCATTGTTTCAAAAATTAGTCAGGGCAATATATATCTCCTGTACTAATTCTCCTGGAGTTAAAACAATTTGATAGGCAACTAGGATGGTTGAGTACCAAATGTAGGTTACTGTGACTACTATTATTTTGACCTCTGACCTCGATCAATGTAACAGTTATTCTAAGCCTTATCTCCTGTATAGTTTCACATGGAGTTTACCAAATTAAGTACGCATTGTATATGGCAGTGTTGTGTAGGCGGATTTACATCTTGACCTCTGAACCAAACCATTGGAAACAGTTATTACAGACGATAATATAATCTCCCGTAATATTCTACCTGAAGTTAAAAAATTTGGTATGCAGCTTGCAGGTACATGTACATCTTTGGATGGTAGAATGTTGTGTGCAGAAAAGTAGATCACTTTGATATATATTTTGACCCCTGACCTTAATTATTATAGCACTTTTTCCTGGGCATATCTTTTACAAGTATTTCACCTGAAGTTATTAAATTGAATATATGAAGATTAAACACACATTTTTTACCTTAACTTATATTTTGACCTCTGACCCCGATCATGTGAAACAGTTTTACAAGACAAATCTCTTGTAATATTTGACCTGGATCCCAGAATTGCCATATTTGGTTTGCAGGCACATCTATGGATTACAGCTAGTGTCGTAATTAAGGCCAAATGTAAGTCACTGTGACCTACATGTGTTTTCATTGGGGTCTGTAGTTGAAGGTCTGGTTTATACAGGTTTCTGGATAATACAAGGTTCAAATTACAAAAAACTGTGTACATTAGCAACTTAAGTTGAAGTTTATAATTATACTGGCATAGCATTCTTGCTATACATTTAAAAGGGTAATTTTATACAGGTTATAATATAATTTGGTATTGAAAGTAGGTCAAAAATAATGTGTTTTTAATGTCATCATCATAGATTTATTGCCATAAGCTGTTCAAAGAAATCTCACATAAAACTTCAACATTCTTCTTTAACCTGTAAATTAAGCAGTTTGAAGCATTGTTGTATGTGGGTATACACAAATCTCACTGCTCAGTAAACTTGTATACCAGGTTTAGTTCTAATCAATACTCCTATTTTTCCGAGTGTCCTTACTGAAGCTATTTATAAGCAATATTGAGTTGGATTCTGCAGCATCAATTTGACTACAGGCATATTGTCTTGATCTTGTTAATGGTAGTTTGATTTGATTTGAAGGTGTTCATTTACATCGGAATAACAGTTCTGTTACCCTGTTAATACATTAACGCCCATTTTCTGGGTGATATATTCTCTAGCCTTAACTCATCATTCACCCCTGAAATTTCATAATCAACTTTACCAACCTTTGAATTGGAAGATTTCAAATTTGTCTTCAGGGGTGAATGATTTAATTTCGTCACTGGGAAGTGTAGATTTGTCACAGTTTAAAACTCTAAAGATTTATAGGATACATTTTGGGTAAAGTTTTATTGAATAAACAAGTCTTAAAATGTTACATTTCTCTGAAAACTGTAGCGACCAAATTGTTATGTTTTAAACACTTACTTCAGATTTTTTTTTTGTGTATTATGGTGAAATATACCAGGTATGCAATAAGCATGAGAAAATGTTGGAAAAAAATAATGAAAGTTTATGTACATTTTTGAGTCTCAAATTTTATTTTCCACCATAATGTACAAACATTATAGATTATATCTATTCTACCACATCATTATGGAATACACATTCATGAACTACTTATAAATACTTGCAAGGCAGTGTGACCTAGATAATTCAATTATTTTACCTTAATTACATACATCTGAAATTTAATGATGAACTATTCCAACCTCTAGCCTTTACTCATTCACCCCTGAAATTTCATAATCAATTATACCAACCTTTGAATTGGAAGAGTTCAAATGTGTCTTCAGGGGTGAATGATTTAAGGGCATTTGGGCCAAGTATATCAGTAAACTATTCTGGTCAATTTTAACCAGTAAGTATATATACATACAGATAGATATAACGACCACCTCATTTGTACATACTGGGGTGAATGACTTAAATAAGACTGTTCTTATCTGCAAACAGTAAAATAACTAATCATGTGACACTTTGGGTTTCATTTCACAAACAAGCACTGGGCAGGTAGTTATAATGTCAAATTGTCTGGATGCTGTCCACAGCCAGTGGTCCTATTCTGCAAGTTTAACATTTACGTGCAATACAATGTGTATACAATACAATACAATACAATACAATACAATGTGTATACAATACAATACAATACAATATGTATACAATACAATACAATGTGTATACAATACAATACAATGTGTATACAATACAATACAATGTGTATACAATACAATACTATGTGTATACAATACAATACAATATGTATACAATACAATACAATGTGTATACAATACAATACAATACAATGTGTATACAGTTACTTTTGGGAGATGATTGCATGCACATGATCTATTGGGGAAAATAGAACCAGCAGGTGTGTGTTTATTACCGGTACCCAATAATACACGATTATTAATTAACCAATGAAAAGTGATGTCACATTGCTGACACGGTAGAAATGTCCATTTAAAGTACAGAAAACAACTCAGGATATTAGAATGGATGAAGAATGCATGTAGTAACACTATGATTAAAGTGAATTCTCAGGTAAAAAATATCCGATAAATTATGTAATTTACATCAGACATATTATAAATCAACGTCAGGAAGGTTTTAAATTTGGTTATACACCATGCAGTTTTACTTTTTAATCAGTGCAGAAGGAAAGTATTAAATTTGGTTATACACCATGCAGTTTTACTTTTTAATCAGTGCAGAAGGAAAGTATTAAATTTGGTTATACACTGTGATATATATGTATACATATATGCTTCAATCCTATTACTGGTGATATTAAAAAGAAATGAAAAATGACATATTGGACAAGAATTGTGATGTTTATGAGTGTGCATGTAATACACTATAATACTTTTCAGAGGTAATTCATTTTCCCTGGTTTTACTTGTGTCTTCATTTCACAGGTAAATTCTACAGGTATCTTCAGTTCACAGGTAAATTTTACTGGTATCTTCAGTTAACAGGTAAATTCTACATGTATCTTCAGTTCACTGGTTAATTATACGTGTACAGGTATCTTCAGTTAACAGGTAAATTGTACAGGTATCTTCAGTTCAATGGTAAATTGTACAGGTATCTTCAGTTAACAGGTAAATTGTACAGGTATCGTCAATTAACAGGTAAATTCTACAGGTATCCTCAGTTAACAGGTAAATTCTACAGGTATCCTCAGTTACGTCAATTTTACAGGTATCTTCAGTTCCCATTTAGATTTTACAGGTATCGTCAGTTCAATGGTAAATTCTACAGGTATCTTCAGTTAACAGGTAAATTCTACAGGTATCCTCAGTTAACAGGTAAATTCTACAGGTATCCTCAGTTAACAGGTAAATTCTACAGGTATCCTCAGTTAACAGGTAAAGTCTACAGGTATCTTCGATTCAGTTCCATGGTTAGTTAGTTCTACAGGTATCTTAACTTTATTTCACTGACATATATAGTTTAGTTCATCTCTATTCAGTCCAGCAAGGTATGTTTTTTTCTTTTCGGAAGATATTTAACCAATCATTATCTATATGTATGGTAATGCTGGAAAAAACAGTTTCCAGTGGATAGTTACAGTTTTTGTCAGTGGTATGAGTATCCTTAACTGAATTTCACCTGACATCAGTGGTCACAGTTAGTAGAATGTTCTGCAGCAAATATTTAGTGCACTTATGTTTTGGTATTTTCCTTTCAAACTTTTGTCAGAAATGTGTATTCTGTATAGTGTTATAGACTAACCATAGAGTATTATTGTATACAGGTGTAGTAGCCTAGCTAGTGTTATTGTGTCTTAACTTCAAAGTTTATTTGTGCTTACCTGTACATTTGTATATATATATATGGGTGTATTGGCCCTTGAGGGACCATTCTCTGGTACACTTATGTCACAGTAGCTTTAAAATCTACCAGCAGGTACTTTCAAAGTTAGGAAATCTTGTTGATAACCCCATGCTGGCTACATAACAAGATCGGGGAAGTTATTGTGTATAATCTATCAATGGCCTGTTTGTAAATTTGTAAGGAAACACTGCTGTTTATTAGCAGAGTTAGAAATTAACAATCATTTATATAAGTCTAGAGACTAGCAAGATCTAGTGAATCACAGTGTTCTCAATAAGTTTTTTTTAAATAGATGGTTGACTTTTAAAAAGAATAGCCGGTTGCATGTTCACATGCTTTAAGTTGATGGGTAGCAGCTCAGGCTTCTTTTGCCAGCAACCAGCTTTTAACGATAACACAGAATCACATGACCCGACTTGTATTTTGTATAACTTATTTGACTAGATTATTAATGAGATGATTAATTACTTATAAAGGATATTATGTACCTGTTGTCCTGGTTAGTCTAGTGTCAGACTAAAACTGTGTACCTTGATTAACTCATTCACCCCTGAAATTTCATAATGAACTATTCCATCCTTTGAATTGGAAGAGTTCAAATGTGTCTTCAGGGGTGAATGAGTTAAGAAGTGTTTGCACATACTTGTAAGCATCTGATTTAAGAAACTATGAAATGAGCCTGTATTAAGGGACCACCTGTGTTAAGAGACAACTTTCTGAGCTTCTTGAGAGTGGTATCTTTATACAGGAGTTACTATATATATGTATCAATATATATTTGTGCCACCCCTTACTGTATGGATTTCCTAACTGTTACTGATTCCCTGTCACTGAATGGGTGGGGTCCGGCTGCCACCTATACAGCCTCTATTGATTAAACATGTCTACAGACATATATTAAGCATCTTGTATCAACACCATCAATGTGCTGTAATGTATATACAAATCAGTGCTTCTAGCTACAAGCCAGTATGTACAAATGAGGTGGTCGTTACAGCTATCTGTATGTATATATACTTACTGGTCACAATTGACCAGGATAGTTTACTGATATACTTGGCCCATATGCCCTTAAATCATTCAACCCTGTGAAGACACATTTGAACTCTTCCAATTCAAAGATTGGAATAGTTCATTATGAAATTTCAGGGGTGAACGAGGTCATTTCCTGTCCATATATAAACAAAACACCAAAAACTATAATCTTGTTTGTACTTTTGCCCATCTTTGGGCTCTTCCGGCAATTTGAATTTATTTTACCACTATATATCTATGTAGCCACAAGTACATGCATGGCCATCAAATTGCCTCAATTTCATCTCTTTATACTTATTGGTCAAACTATCATACATATTTCAAAATGACCGGTCTAAAAAGTTGATTGTCAAATTGATGAGTCTGAGCCAGATTGATGCTAGGGCTGAAATCGTAAAAAATGTCCAACCATTAGCCATGATTTAGTTAAGTTACTGGACCGTAAAACCAGTAAAATAACCAAAACAAACGTTTTAACTCATTCACCCCTGCATATCTAAACTGGCCTAGCCCAGTTTTTGATTTGGTAAGGTACAAATGTGACTTTAGGGGTGAATGGGTTAAGGTAAAGAATATCGCTGCATCATTGTAAAGAACATTTCCACTCAGCTGTTTATTTTTTACTTTGAGTGTAATATTAATCCCTTTTTTAATTCAAGAAGATGAAGCAACCAGAAGGAGTTTTTCTGTCTTAGAGTGACTACCGCTTTCTAGATGTTCATTTTTGTTCACTGTAGGCACTGAGGGCTGTATTATATAGAGATCTATAAGTTGGTCTCTCATTAATTGTAAGACGCTGTGCTTTTATAATTCCTGTAGTTTAGCGGCATTTGTATTGTATATGGTGACGTATTTGCAATGTCCCAAGCTCGACCCCAGAAACTTTTTCATTTCAACATTCAAAGAGTCAGATTTCAAAGAACTACAATTCTGTAAAATACATTTCTACATGTGATTTATATACAATATTTGTGTAGAAAAGGATTTATATATTTTGTAAAAGTGACAGTATATTAAATATATATAGTACCCTTTACCTTAAAATAGATACATAATGTCCCTGTATCATATACAACATGTAGGACATGCGTAAATCTAGTAAATTAACGTAAAACAACCATATTGAATGGTTCATTCTTAGACATATATGTGTATATTTACATTTGCTCTGCATCCTTCCATTGCAATGCATTGAGAAGGCAAATGTTGTTATGAGACCGTAACAACAATTGCTTTTGTAACGTCATCAATCTTTATTGTGACGTCATTAATTTCATTTTGTCAATACTTAATTTGCTGTTCAAAAACTATTCGAAATAACTAAATAAAGCATAACTACTCTATCAAAATGTAAATATAAAGGACTATTGATGAATTCTACATAATGTCCCTGTATGTTTAGATTCGGTACACAAATCTGTTAACACAAGTAATCTGTGACTGTACACTTAAATTGATGACCATTTCCTGTTTGAATTGACAGCTGATGAGAATAGGTCATTTGACTCGGAAAGTTCTGACGATGATGTGTCTACAAACGTATGTCTTGTCGATGACTTGTAACAGATTGGTCAGTGTATGAATACCAATGTTAGTGTAGAGGAACTGGACTGGGTCAGTCGCTAGCAACCAGGAAGCACAATTGATTAGAGTGTCCTTCTCGAGTTATGAAGTCCTGGATTCAAATCCCGATCTGGCAGTGCATTTTTTTCCTCCCCTGTTACATAAATATAACATTAACTGTTACAACCATGTCAAAAGTTCATGTTTGTTGTCGGTTTGTCATGCTGGCGATCACAATCAAACTTACTTCAAATAGCACAAACGATCAACAGCTCTGTCCTAAATACAAACACACAGATTGTCTGATATCTGATAGACATTTAAGCATTAAACTGGTTTCAATTGGCATTTCATAGGCAATATGCTAGCACTTCATGTTGGATTTGCGTTTGTCCAGTTGGAATTCATATTGCATATGAATGCCAACTGAAAGCAGTTCAATACTTATATTTACCATTTTTGGAATCTGTTCGTCTCATAAAGAATTCAATTACACTTGTTATTGAACAGCACTTAGTTCAAATAATGTATGTATCGTGTATGCTTGTTCAATGTATAGAACGTTAACATGCCCAGTCATCGCCTAGGGAGGGTCAGTGGTATCCAATGTAACAATTATGATGTTGACGTCAACAATCTGTCCATGGTATTCATAGCCTATATGAATGCCAACTGAATATGGTAGGGTTATATAGTGGCAATGCCATACAATGTTAAATATATATATGTATATATAAATGATGTTGCCAGTTGGACTTCCCGAACCTAACTGGATACCTGGACATGATTATTAATTATATACCACGCTTGTATTATAGATGAATGTATTAAAAGGGCTCAGGCTGGACTTTACATTCAGGAATATAAATATAGACCTCTCCTATGTACAAATCAATCTCTGCCAGCTGTGTACCCTACACAAATAGCCAGTTAATTGCACAAGTCTGGGCATTATCATACAGCTGTGTAAATTTAAAGTATGCTAATGTTTTCTAAATTTTACAATTACCAATTGCAATCCTTAGTCAGAATCTAGGGCTGTAGATATAATGGACTGTCGAGAGCATTTTGTTTCTTTAAAATTAACAGACTGACAACATTTTGAACAAAGTAAAGGTAATTTTGGGTTGAAAAAAACATCTCGTTTTTTCGTTAACATGCATGATATGCTTTTTGAACAAAGTAAAGGTAATTTCAGACTGAAAACATCTCTGTTCTTCATTAGCATGATTTTTGAACAAAGTTAAATGTACGTGTGTAATTTTAAGTTGAAATCATCTTGTTTCTTAAATAATCTGATTTTTAACCCAGTACAATGCACTTTAACACATTCACCCCTGAAATTTCATAATGAACTATTCAACCTTTGAATTGGAAGAGTTCAAATGTGTCTTCAGGGGTGAAGGACTTAAGGTTGAAAATGTCTTGTTCCTTTAACAACTTGATGCACATGGTAGCCAATGATTTTTAAGCTAGTTGCTTTATCAAACAGTTCGGAATGATGAAAACATTTCTCATTTCTAAACTGAAGGTAATGATAATGAAAAAAGCATCCGATATTGATTCTTATGTTCAGGTAACATTGAAAACATTGTAACTATTTAAACTAAAGGCATTGAAGTAAATACTCATTTCTCGACATGTATTGTGTACTGGTAATAAGAACAATCATGTCCAGTCGGATAATATTGGTCATTTTAATTAATAGAGTTCGGATTCAGCAAATTTTAAAGCATTATTTGAAAAATATTTCATTTGAGTTTTTAACTTCTAATGTTTAATTTTGTAGTGAGGTACTGTTAGTTTTATTTTGTAGTAGTTGGTTCCAATATCATTGACTATAATTTTGTAGTAGTTGGTTCCAATATCATTGACTATATACATGTACATGTATGTGTACTATATACATATATCTATGTATATATCTAGTTTGTCTGAAAACAAAATATGTGTCGACATACACAGCAACTGACTTTTATTTATGCTTACATTTAGAAAAATATAAATTGAATTTGAAATTTGACTTTGATTTATGGGTAAACTGATCATGATGAAGCCTATCTGAACGGAATACAGAACACTGTTACACTGTTATACTTCAAAAGCAGAAATATTTATGTGGTATAGTAGTACCTATCAGGAATATATGAGGTTATACCATATTTATTTTGCAATAAGCCCAGGGGGCCCCTGGGGCCAACACATTATCTCTGACTGAAAGGATGGGGGGGGGGCTTATTACAGGACATTGAAAAAGATTTTGTTGGCATATTTCTTCCTATACTAACTGGGGTATATATTGATGGGCTTATTACCAGGCATGGGCTTATTGCTGGATATATACAGTAAGTAGATATTGATCTCAATATGTTGGTATATATGCATGCATATGTGTAACAGTTGGATCTATGATATTTAAAAAAATATTCAAAAATTCATATTGAATATTGATGTTCTGGAGTATGAAATAATCACTCTTTGATTAGAAAATATGATACTTCTGCAACTTGATTGAAAAAAAATTATGAATTTATTTTACTGAAAATATCTTTATATAATTAACGAAGCTAATTATAATGACTAGCCTTAATCTTGTACGGTTCTGCCCTGCATGAAACCAGACGGACAATTGATTCGTAAATTCTAAGTGTGTCTGGTAGCATTCTGTATCCATATGAAATCAACATTGCTACAGGCTGTACCATTACACAGTGTATACAGCAGAAAAGTGGTGAAACGCTACCTTAAGGATCCCTGTCCCACTGCACTGTGGCTTTTCCTATACAGTAACCTCCCCTTAAAGATCCCTGTCCCACAGCACTGTGTTTATCCCTATATACAGTTACCTCCCCTTAAGGATCCCCGTCCCACTGCACTGTGTTTATCCTTATATACAGTTACCTCCCCTTAAGGATCCCCGTCTCATTGCACTGTTTTTCGTATATACAGTAACCTCCCCTTAACTTCCATTAAGATATAACTGTAGCACGGTTGGGCCAAGACTTCAGTTGACCAGGTAGTTCAATCAGTTAGAGCGATATTATATCAATCTGAAGTCCAGGGTTCGAATCCCGATCTAGCTCTGCAGATTTTTTTTACACTCAAAACAATGTTGTTGATTATATTTTGTTTATTTCATCTGTAATATTTGTCATAAAAGTCCTGCAAGGTAGGATTTTCTTTTCAAAAATTATTTATCAAAACTATTATATATAGTCATGCTGGAAAAAAATATTTTTCACTTTCCAACGCTTTGTTATAGTTTTTGGCAGGGATACAGGGATCCTTAACGCATTCACCCCTGAAGTTCCATAATGACCTATTCAAACCTTTGAATTGGAAGAGTTCAAATGTGTCTTCTTTAATGAGTTAAGTGTTTACTTTTTATTTCAACGCAAGAAATCGTCAAGTTTTAAAGAATCATGGTTTCAGCACAAAGCTTCAGTTTGAGCATGAGAATGGGTTTGGGAATACGATCCAGGTGTAATGACAATTTTTTTTTGTATCAGAAGTTACGTTTACAAAATGAAATAATTGAATTATTCAAAGCCCTGTTAATTAAACCACATAGGGATGGTAAGAGCATGGTTAACAGTTTTTGTTTGGTTCTCAAAAATTGGACCCCCACAGTGCTGTGATTGTAACGTTAACATCTTTGAATGATGCACATGCTAAACAAAAAACAGATCCTCTCAGATTTCGGCAGTAAGGTATTAATACGGTAACAGTTGATAAGACTGCCTAATTATGCGGTTTTCACAGAGCACATATTTTGTTTCTAAAGATGCTATTATCTGATCTTTGAACCCAAGTAGAATCATTTCATTGACTAATGTACTGAAATACCTCATCAGGAATTCGGTGCAGAGATTGCACTGAACAACTTCTGTGTACATGATAGGGAATGTGAGAGTAGCATAGAACGTAGTTATAATTATACCCCCGCAACGAAGTTAGGGGGGGTATACTGGAATCACCCTGTCTGGATGTCTGTCTGTCTGTCTGTCTGT